>CAJHQQ010002462.1:0-64308 GCA_905132885.1 Moricandia moricandioides
AAATAATTAAGAAATAATTGTGATTAATTAAGAAATAATCATGGACTAATCTTAGATTAATTATGAACTAATCATGGATTAATTATAGACTAATCTTGGATTAATTATGTATTAATCTTGGATTAATTAAGAAATAATCGTGGATTAATTAAGGGTTAATCATGGATTAATTAAGGATTAATTGGGAATTAAAAATTAAATAATTGTGGAAGTAAATCAATGTGAACTCTTATTATTATTCACTATCCCTAAACTCCCCGCATTACCGGTGACTTTGGTCCTGCGAATGGAACAAGGTCATGAAGACACGATGATGGGTAGCCACCCTGGAGGCCGTGTACTGCATGACGATGCAGTCTCGAATGTTCATAAGGACGTTCAAGGGTGAAGGTAATACTAACTCACTAAGCTCGGTTAGCCTTTGTGGTTTACCGAGTCTAGTCTATATATTGTAATTATATGAAAGGCGTTTGGCGGGTAATGTGAAAGTGAAGTTTAAAATAAGAATTCACCATGATAAATGATATGCTAAGTAAAGTACTAGTACTTGTATGGCCAAGTATATGCATTTGATTATTGTTTGGTTATTATTGATTGTGTAGTTGGATCTAGATTCACTGGGTAAACTAGTTACTCATGACTCATTGTTGTGTGCAGGTAACCGTTAGGTGGGAGACCTTTACTTTTGGACGGAAGGAACGGCAAACCAGCGGTAGTATTTTGTTGTCCTTGCAACGTACCTTTTGTTGTATATTTACTTAAAACGTTGTTGTGCGTTATGCTATAGGATAAAACTATAACGCTTTGTAAGATGTTTGAAGTAAATAAATAATGTATAAAGAATGTTTATAAATCACGAGTTCTCAAATGATATTAGTCCTTGTCCGGGACGAACTAACTATCGTGTATTGCTTGTCTGGTTGAAAAGCCTAGAGTGATATACGATAGGTGCGTCGGTGTTCTTTGATTGTTGGTCTAAGGTAATCGGATATATTCCGAGAACCTCGGGTCGACCATCGGGGAACGTCGACCGTGTCATTTCCGGTCATCTACGATCGGGGGTGTCACACATGGTCCATCCCAAAGATCCTATCTAGGATCGGTGATGCTACAGTAGACGCCAGGTTTGACGATTTCGATGATCGTGCATGGTCCCTTCTAGTTTGTTCCGAGTTTACCCGCTTACAATTCTTGATTATTTTCGAACATTTTTCGTAGGACAAGGTCGCCAAGTGCCAGTGGTCGAGCATGAACCTTCTTGTTATAGTAGCTGGCGGCTAAGTGCTGATAGTTCTGGATTCGGAGCAACGCCTGATCGAGTAAATCCTCGATGTTATCGAGTGCATCGAGCATCATGTCGCGATTAATGTCGTCGTGCAGGGGCATTTTGGCTTGGTGCAGACTGGTGACGTTGACTTCTACATGGGACATTGCTTCGATGCCGTATGCGAGGGAGAAAGGTGTGAGATCCGTCGCGCTTCTCCAAGTTGTGCGATGGGACCAAAAAACGCCATCTAATTCATCTGCCCAATGTCCCTTTTTCAAGTCCAATCGCTTTTTGATACCGTCGATGATAGTTTTATTCGTTGCTTCGGCTTGACCATTGCCCTGTGGGTGTCTCGGGTGAATGTGTTTTTGTCGGATTTGCCATCAGTCGCAAAAGCCTCGAAAATTGTTGGAGATGAACTGCGAACCATTGTTAGTAACTATTTTCATAAGGGAGACCGTGACGACAAATAATGTATTTCCAAACAAAGTTTTGAACCTCCTTCTCGGTTATTTGGGTGAATAAATCTGCTTCCACTCATTTCGTGAAGTAATCAGTCATGACGAGAAGGAAGCGACGTTCCCTAGAGCTTGGAAATGGTCCGATTATATCCATTGCCGAACACATGAACGGGTAAGGTGCGGCGGTTGCCCGCTGGAGCTCAGTGGGCTGTGTATATTGGGTGCGTGTCGTTGACATTTGTCGCATGTGCAGGCGTACTTCTCGCAATCCTTGACCATAGTTGGCCAGTAGTAACCGAGACTCTTGGCTTTCAAGACTAGCGTTCGTCCACCCGAATGATTGCCGGCTGCGCCTTCATGGATTTTGGCCATGACCAAATAGGTGTCGTCTCCGTTGATGCAAGTAAGCAGGACTTTGTTTGTCGTCCAGCGATAAAGCTTATCATTCATGAAGACGTAGTTCGTGCTTTGTGCCTTTAGTCTTTGAGCTTCCCATTTGTCTGATGGAAGGGTTCCATTGGCGAGATATTGAATGATGGGATCTCTCCAGTCCGTGTCGGAAGGTGTGGTACAGGTGGAATTGCTAGTATCGGTGACTAGAGCTATCATTGCCTCGTTGTCGGAGTGTACCGTGATGCTTGGGCGATCGATCCAATGAATTGGTATGGTGCGCCGTACTTGATCCTTGAGCTTACTGCCGAGTGCTGCGAGTGCTTCAGCGCACACGTTAACCCCGCTGTGGACCTTAGTGAGGGCAAAGTGCTCGAAAGTGCTTTCGAGCTGCTGAACTATCTTCAGATATGCGTCCATTCTATCATTTTTTGCGTCATACTTTCCGTTGAAATGACTAGCGACGAGCTGCGAGTCACAGTAGGCGTCAACTTGTTTAGCTCCAACGGATTTAGAGATTAAGCCCGACTATAAGGGATTCATATTCTGATTTGTTGTTAGACGCTTTGAGGTCCATGCGGAATGATTGACGAATAACTGAAGCTGGGCGCCTGCTCCTGACCCTTTGGTTTTGGATGAGCCGTCAATGTGTAATACCCTATTTTTGTTTGGTTGAACTAGATCATGCTCGAGCTTTGGTGCCATTTCGATTAGGAAATCAGCAAGGACCTGTGATTTTTCCGCTGATCGATTTCTGTAAGTGATATCGTGTTCTCTCAGCTCGACGGCCCATTTCGAAAGTCGTCTTGATTAGTTTGTATTTTGCTTGATAGCGCGCAGGGGTTGGTCGGTTAGGACCACTATCGAATGTGACTGGAAATAGGGTCGGAGTTTCCTCGCTGAGGTGACTACTGCAACAGCCATCTTTTCCAAGGTGGAGTAGCGGATTTCTGCATCCGCCATTCGTTTGCTAGTGTAGAAGATAGGATTTTGCTCGCCCCTATCGTCTCGGATAAGGACGCTACTAACTGCGGTGGGAAATACGGTGATATACATGTAAAGGGTATTGACTTCTTCCGGTTTCGTAAGAGATATAAAGTATTAAGTACGGGTTAAGCCAAGCAAGACGAACACCAAACGTGGTTAGCCCCAAATGTAAACCATATTTCTAGCTGCAGATTATTGAGGGAAAAGACACATGGCGCAGCGAAAGTATAAGCGATTCCTGTTCCCTTGACCTTGTGTGAACCTGCGAAGAAAATACTTCGAAGATAGCTTCATATACTATAGGCAATAAACAAAATGACAGAAGCAATTTTTACGGAGAAAAAACTTTTCGATGTCAGAAGGAAAAACCTACGGGATTTTAGTCCACTCAAAAATCCACTATAAAAAATGACATTAACACACATCCTCCATGTTCAACAACCTAAATAAAACAGAGACTCTAGCTACAAAGAGTTATCTTCAACACAAGATACTACAACAACAACAAGAGAACACCATAAGAGCTTCAAAACTAGTTAAAATAAACCTCAGATCACAAGGATTACGGAACTAGAGACTAACCCCACCGTACAAAGTCAAGATAAACAAGTCAAACACACCTCTGCCAAATTTCAGCTCAATCAGAGAAGATCACACCATCGGATTTACCAAACAATCAATACAGCACTGCTGAAGAACTGTGACGAACAACTTTAATAAAACCCAGACAATATCAGATTCAACCGTTGAAATCCAAATTCCTTAGGTGAACCTCTAAACCATTGACTGAATAAGCTACTCCCGAAATATCAGTTCGATCAAGATCCTTGACCCTCCAAATCAGCCTTTACAAACTCAGATGAAACTATGCCTCACTTTCTGTCTTTTGTCTAACCTCTTTTCTTGTGTTATGTCTTCTAAACCACACAAATTAGGTCAAGAGACTTTATATAGTTTCACACAAATCCTAAAGCCTAAATATAATCTCATGAACTAATAGTAATAGCCCAATTCTAAGTTTTGTTCTCTCTAACCAAACCCATTGGGTTTTTTTCATCTAGGAGGAACTCAACTCAAATCACCCATGAATATTTGAGTTTGCTTGTGTTGGTGTTTGAGTCAGAGATTGGAACTTGCAAGTTTTTTGTTTCTATCTATAGATTAGATTAGGCTTTGGTAGTTTTGACCTTTGAACATATAAACTCGTCTGAATTGTACAAGTAGAAGGGCTTTTTAGCCTTTGTGAAACAACTTTTGATTTAATAAGATATGAGATACTCAAAATATCAATGGTTTTTTTATGACAAAAAAGACACTAGGTAGTGTTCCCATTGTTTCTTGTTTTTGTTTTCAAAAGTTTCAACGAAATCAAAAATACAAAAGAGCTCACATGTGGGAAGGCCTCATCGTTGCAGCTAATTGTGGTAAAATATGTCAAATGATCTTGATGACCTTCTCATTTAAAGTAGCTACAAAACTGCAAAAGACAAAGACAACATAAATTCCATATAGCATCAGCGTTAAGTGGAACACACACGACTACATAGGCAAACAAATATCACAAATCAATCGGTCAAGCAAAACAACCAAATTTCTGGAAAAGGAGAATCTTTGAAAAGGAGAACCTTGCAGAACTTGAATTTTTAGAATCAACTCCACAACTCACACAATTTGCATATCACATATTCATATGAGTACACAGCTCAAATTTAAATGAGCACAACAACCCAATAAATCCACAAAAACCTTAGTACACCTTCACACACCCAACATGACAACAAATAGCTTATTAATGTTTTTGCCTTCTTCCTCTTTCCCTACAATAGGGGTTTCACAATGGAACAAAAGGATTTCTGGGATAAGCTGAATACTAGTATGATTGTAATAACTATTTCTTATAGGAAGTGAGTCAAATGATTAATACTAGTATAATTAAAGACTCAACATGTACGAAGAAGGCTTTTTACAGATCAGTACCTCATTGAGGTAAAAATATTTACAAAATAATGAAATCATAATGATTGGTTCATACCTTGCTTCTAAATCTTTTAGCCGGTTTGTAATTTATAATAGACTTTAACCCGCGCATTCGCACGGATATTTATATTTAAACTTTATGAAAAATTCATAAATTATTTATTACTATTCGGTTTTTTTATATTATATAACTTAATATATCTTGTTCAATATTATTAATATATAATTTTATTCATATTTTTTTATTTTTTTATTAAACAAAATCTATTAATATATAATTTATTTTATTATTTTTAATATATTAAAAAAATATAATCATGTAAGAATCTAAATAGAATAATTTATCTATTTAACCTATTTCGTAAATTTTATATGTTTTCTAATGAAAATGGATTAATTTTTTTTACAATTCTCATTGATTAAAATTTATTATAAAGATTTTGTAATTTAAATAAGCTTAATTTAATTTATTTAATTTATAAACATAAACCATCAACTCTAAACTAAAAAAAATCATATAATATAACTTTTATTTTGTATAATTTATATTTATTAAAATAAAAAAATTATATTTCTAAATTTATAATTTAAATTTATAAATTAAAATACTATATAACAAGTATATATATTTTTAATTAAATTTAAATAATACTAAACTCTAATATTTTAATAATAATTATTAATTTAATAAATTATTTAAAAGTGATGATCAAAATATTTTATAAGATTTTGTTAAAGTAAAATAGGAAATATTCAAATATAAATAGTGTTAGAATATTCTTATGTGTGATAGTATATTTTATTCAAATGATCTAATATATAAATATTATTTTTAATATAATAAAAATTACTAATGGAATGGTCCAATGACTTTTTATCAATAGATAAAATAGGAATCTATTTTAATAGATTAGATGTATATTACGATATGATCACCATATATTAGGATATATCCAGATTTTCTATTTTACCGACTTACCTTATTCTAATAAGTTTATGAACTTCTCTCACGACATGTATATATACTTTGTAATTGTGATCATTACAATACAAGTTGATATTCAGTAACTCATATCTTGTCATGGTATCAGAGCATTGATCCAATTCCTTGCTTGAATCTTTTTTTATTTTAACTCGCAGCTGTTTTTCATTCACGAAAACATAGCCGCTTTATCTCTACTAAAAAAACCTATTTTCCTTCAACAAACCACTTTCGTTGTGAAACAATGGCAGACATAGCTGCTGAACTGAAAGAAGAACTACCTCACCATACGATCTCACATCCGGTGACAACCCGGGTGCTGTGATTTCATCCCCTTTGCTTAAAGGTGAGAATTACGATGAGTGGGCGATTAAGTTGCATATAGCTTTTAGCTTGCAGAAGAAATTTGGTTTCATAGATGGAAGTATTCCAAAACCACCTACTGGTTCCTCAACCCTTGAAGACTGGATCCTTAACAATCACCTTTGGTAGGATGGATAAAACAAACCATCGAACCAAAAATTAGGTCGTCCATATTCAATCGAGAGGTAGCAAAGGAGCTGTGGGATATTATCAAAAAGAGATTTTTTATGAAGAGTGGAGCTCGTCAACATAAACTTTGCAATTCTCTAGTAACATGTAAACATAATTGATCATCTATTGATGACTACTTCAGAAGTTGACAAAAATTTGGGATGGAATTCATGAATCCATGAACTCAAAACAATGCAATTGTGGAAAGTGTGAGTGCGACCTAAATACAACTCATGAAGCTAAACATGAAGTTCTTCGGGTCCATGATTTTCTATCTTGTCTTGATGACTCAATTTATGGTGTTATTCGATCTAAAATCTGCGTTATCACGCCTCTCCCATACATGGACAATATGTACAAAACAATAGTGCACAATGAGACCATTCGCTCAAGTGTTTTTCGAGAAAATCCAGTCATGAGTTATGCTTCTCAACTTAATTCTTGTTGACAAAATTGTAAGACTCACCATCCAAGCAGTAACTTTCAACCATCAGCAACTCATCCCACCAATCAAGATCCAAATCGGAAGTGTTTAGTGTGTGGAAGAATGGGTCATGAGGTAAACTCTTGTTTCAAAGTAGTTGGTTATCCTGAGTGGTATGGATCATTAGGTCGTGGGCTTGGATTTTCTAGTCGGGGTCGTGGTGTAGCACCTCATGCGAACAGTGCACAACTTGTGGGAGAAAATACAGAAACTCTCGCATCACCTGAGGCTCTAATAGATACTGATCGACAAGGTCTCAGTGGCATCTCGGATGAGCAGTGGAAAATCATTCAACGAATGGTGGGAAGTAAACCTAAAACAGAGGCGCTAAGTGGTAATATTGGTTGTAATGATTGGATATTGGAAACTGGTGCAACACACCATATGACTGGTTTGGTAAATTGTATTGAAGATGTTCGTTCCATTCTTCCAATGTCTGTAAAATTGCCAACGGGTTCAAATGCTCTTGGTTCACAGAAAGGAACAATTTGTTTGCACCCACGAATTATTCTCCATAAAGTTTATCTTTTCGATGGATTGGATCTCAAATTTGATCTATTTTGGTCATTTGGTTACCGACAATGGTTTAGTGGGATAGATAACTAACAAACTTATGTTATTACAAGTCCGCATTACGATGACGCTGATTGGGATGGGTGAACGAGAGAGAGGGACTTTACAAACTGTTTGATACTGAGACAATGATATCACTACAAATAAGTGTGGGAGAAGACTATGCTTTGTGGCATCCGGGTCATCCATCTTCTCGTATTATTAATTTAATTGGGGGTATTAGGAATAAGCATTTATTTAAAGATTCTGATGATTGTTTTCAAGTTAAAAAACTCATCAATATTTTTTCAGACAGATCAAGTTATTCTAATGGAATTTTTTATTTGATCCATTGTGATTTATGGGTCCCTTATTGTACAACGGCTTTATGTGGCACACGTTACTTCTTAACTGTAGTTTATCATCATTATCGTGCGGTTTGGGTGTATCTTCTGCAAGATAAAACCTCCGTTTCACGACACATAACATATTTTTGGCCTTGTATAATACACATCTCTCCAAGCAATTCAAGAAAATCCGCAGTGAAAATGTGACAGAATTTATTTATCTTTCATGATTTCTCCAATTACTCATGAAACATTGTGTGTGTACACGCCATAACAGAATGGAGGAGTCAAGCATAAACATTGCCATATCCTCAATATGGATAGGGCTTTGATTTTCCAAGCTCATCTTCCTATTGCGTATTGGAGTGAGTGCGTGAGAAAATATGATCCCAGAAGTAGCACCAGAAGATGAACTTCAGCTTGCTGAAACTGAAGCTCCTGCAGCAATGATACTTCAAGATTTACCAGATTTAGTTGTTGAAGAACCGTTGGCACGTGGTCTTCGTCCTAAGCTTCCCTCATCTTGTTTACGTGAATACATTTTCAACACTGTCACTCTCGAAAACTCTCTTTCTCTCATCAACTTCACCCTCTCCTCAGCCGCCATCAGGTTCAGTTTATCCAATCTATTATTTTTATCTGCTGATAATTTTCTCCTCCATATCGCAGCGTTATTGCGTCCATTAGAGATCATGAAATTCCTCGCACCTTTAAAGAAGAATTGCTTGAAAAAATTGGAGAGACTTTATGGGTAATGAAGTTCATGCGTTGGAACAACAACATACATGGGATTTGGAACATTTGTCACTGGGTAAAAAGGCTCTCAATATTAAATGGGTACATACTATCAAGTATAAATATGATGGTTACATCGAACATCACAAATACAGATTAGTTGTCTGCGGTAATAGGCAGAAGCATGGGGTTGACTACACAAACACTTTTTCTCTGGTTGCAAAGATGGCAACAGTTAGGGTGTTTTTGGATTATGCGGCTAAACAAGATCATGAAGTGCATCAGATGGAAATGCACAATTTTTTTCTTCATGAAGAAGTCTATATGAAGGTACCACAAAGATTCTCTGATCCTAATGAAACTCGAGTATGTTTACTCCGTAAATCTCATTATGGCTTAAAGTAATTTCCTCGATGTTGGTTGGCTAAGCTGATAGGTCCTGATATTTACCACTTTAAGGCTATGATATCAGCCCTATTTAGAGTCTATTATATCTGTTTGGATTCTGTTTAGAGTATTTTCAGGTTCATGTATGTTTTGGAGAACATTGGTGATTCTGGAGCTTTTTGAGATGCAAAACTGCACAGCTTTGTCAGATATTTAACTATGGATGGCGACCTTCATGCAGTGCGATTGATCTGATCATTGGAAACAAGATAGAGCATTAATTTATCTTCCAATGCCACCGGCTTGAGGTCCATCTGATGGCTAGATCTCAATTTATTCTTGTTTTAATGAAGAGTGCTTTATCTGTCTCGCGAGAAAAAACTTTCGAGGAGATGAAGGAATGTCGATCGACGGTGCACCCTTGGTGTCGATCGACGGTGATGCCAGAATGCGGGCCGAGTATATTCCAGAGACTGACTTAAGCTTAGAAGCCACCACAAAATTACCTTGTACGACTTTAAACCTATTTATGTGTTTCTAAGCCATTGTTTAGGCAACAAGCTTTCTTTGATTCATTATTTTAGGGCTAGGAGAGAAGGGAAGAATTCCTTTAGAGTCCTCCTGGAACTCCTTCAGAGTCCTCCTGGAACTCCTTTGGTTTTTATAATTGATTTATATTTTATATCAATTCATCTATGATTTATGTTTCTTTGATCATGTCTGAGTAGTTGTATCTGCTAGGTTCAGGTTTAGGTTTTTAGGGTTTTAACGGATCACCCAAACAATAGAACTGCTAGGGTGATTTATTGTATCTTTTTATAGGATTATTCTTACTGCTTGTGTTTTATAGTAATTAACTAGAACCTTGACCATCAGATAGTTAGGCGCACGCGAGAGCATGGTCTATTATCTGAACATAATCTTGTTGAGCTAGGTTGTTAGAAACATACGAGAGTTGCTCTAGGAATTCTAGTGAACATCCTAATAGGTCGTAATGCTTGACTTAAGCGACTGACGATATGCTAATCCAATAACATCGATCGACGGTCATTCCGAGTTCACAACGAGGGTCGGAACAAAGGCTTATGTCATATGATTAGACTCCTACTTATGTTGGATATTTTTCTTTAGGTTAGCTTTAGCATCTATACACTATAATCCAGATAACCTGAATGAAACCCTAAGTTTAGCAATCCCTCTTCCATCACAACAAACTCTTATCTACTGATTTCTTACTAATTTGTTTATATCATTTATCATAGCTTAGTTTGAAACCGATAGTCTATTGTGTAAAAGATCGAGTCTCTTTGGATACGATCCTTAAATACTGCAGTCGATCTCTTATTTGAGAGATTTGCTCTTGGGTAATTTGAGCACATCAAATTTGGTTTACTAATGTTATTTTATATTTTGAGTTTTATTTTCTATATTTATTTAATTTTTTATAGAGTCAAGAAGGGGATTGTGATCAGACTTTAATCTATTTACTATCCACTCTATAGCACCAATCTTAGACTTGTTGATTACAGAGATTACTATAGATACCAAAGTGGATCATCCTGCCATTAGACTAAAATTTCTTAGAAAGTTTGAAGGAACCGAAGCTTAACCCCAACCTAATATTGAGATTATGCTTGCTTTGGGTCTTGGCAAAATTGGATCGAATTCCTTCTGCAAGTCTGGAAGGTAAAAATCTTTGTGTTTCTGACTCACTTCTCTCTCTCTTCAGCATCTATAAAAAAAGATTGAGATGATTTCCTAATATGCAGAGGGGTAGGTACATTGCGTATGATCCCATTATTCTAATTAAGAAAGGAATGATCACACATTGTGGAAGCGAGGGGTAGGTACATTACCGATGACCCCACTATTTGCCTACACTCTGCCAATAAAGAAAAGAAAAAAAAAGATTCAGAGAAGAGAGAAAAGAGAGAATAAAGAGATTACGATAAAACTGCTTGTGTGTTTAGAATACTTGCAGGGGTAAGAGTCCATGCGCCTTTGATCTATACTCTCAAGGTAAAGCCTACACTCTTATTTTGTGCAAGAAATGAGGTCAGTGGAGGGTGAGTTAGACTAGCATTTGCTAAGTTTTTGGTACAATGAATTTGGTTGCTATACTAGGATAGGGTATATAAAGTTTCTCTGAGATTGACACTTATTTGATGTGGTTGCAACATAGTAGATGTGATAATGATAAGTTAGAGATTATCTGAGTCCCCGCTTTTCAAACCTCTTCCACATGACTACCTTTGTTTTGCTTTGAGGACAAGAAAATAGTTAAGTCTGAGGGAGTTGACAGGACCTGATATTTACCACTTTTAGGCTATGATATCAGCCCTATTTAGAGTTTATTATATGTTTTTGGAGTCTGTGTAGAGTATTTTTCATGTTCAGGTACGTTTTGGAGAACATTGGTGATTTGGAGAACATTGGTGATTTTGGAGCTTTTTTTGAGATGCAGAACTGCACAGATTTGTCATATATTTAGCTATGGATGGAGACCGTCCCGTGGTGCGATTGATCTGAAATTTGGACACAAGATAGATAGCTAAGTTATATTCCCAATTCCACCAATTTGAGGCCCATGTGATGGTTAGATATCAATTTATGTCGGTTTTACTGAAGAGTTCTCTATCTGACTCGCAAGGGAAAGCTTTCGAGGAGATGAAGGAATGTCGATCAACGCTGCACCATAAGCCACCACATATTACCAGAATACCTTTGGGCAACTTTATTTATGTGTTTCTAAGCAATTTTTTAGGCAACAAGCTTTCTTTGATTCATTATTCTAGGGTTAGGAGAGAAGGAAAGAACCCCTTCTGAGTCCTCCTGGAAATCCTTTGGTCTATAATTGATTTCTATTTTATATCTATTCATATATGATTTTTGTTTCTTTGATCATGTCTGAGTAGTTCCATATGCTAAGTTTAGGTTTTCTAGGGTTTTGACAGATTAGCCAAACAATAGAACTGCTATGGTGATTTATTGTACCCTTCAATAGGATTGTTTTTACTGCTTGTGTTTTAGAGTAATTAACTAGAACCCTGACCATAGGATAGTTAGGGGTATGCGAGACCATGGTCTATTACATGAACATAATCCTGTTGAGCTAGGTTGTTAGAAACATACGAGAGTTGCTCTTGGAATTCTAGTGAACATATCAATTAGGTCGTAATGCTTGACTTAAGCGACTGTCGATAGATGCTAATCCAATAGCATCGGTCGACGGTCATTCCAAATTCACAACGAGAGTTGGAAAAAAGGGCTTATGTCATATGATTAGACTCCTACTTATGTTGGATATCTTGCTTTAGAATTCGAGTTCTAGTATTGTTACCCTTAGCATCTATACACTATAATCCAGATAACCTGAATGAAATCCTAAGTTTAGCAATCCCTCTTCCATCACAAAAAACTATTATTTACTGATTTATTATTAATTTCTTTATATCATTTAGCCTAGATTAGTCTGAAACCGATAGTCTATTGTGTGAGATATCGGGTCTCTGTGGATACAATCCTTAAGTACTGAAATTTGACATTTCTTAGAAAAAGTAGTTCATAGGGTTAATTTGATAGATTTCATTATTAAGAACATAAACCTTAACCTGCACGCTGTCAAATTTGGTGCCATTGTCGGGGACTCTGATCACCTTTAGACTAGGTGGAGGATTTCGTCTAGGTTTTCATTTATCGTTTTACTTATTTTTATTTGATTTTTCTTTTGGTTTTCAGGTACATACATCTACGTAGTAGAAGCACCTATGAGAATAGGCTTTTTGGGTTCCTCAATGAAGAAGCCTGCTGATTCACACACGATCCATAAGTCTGAGAGGGAAGTATCGATCGACACCCTCCAAGCAGCGGTGTTCGACAGCGTAGAAAACCAAGTATCGATTGGCACCAACTCCTCGGTATCGATCGAAACTATTTGCAGGAAGAGAGAGATGGTCGAGGTACTAATACAGAGTTTTGAAAAGAATGGGGTTTTACGAGACAAAGAAGGTCGTGCTTGCAACAGTGCATGACTATTGATTTATGCACAGGGGGCAGTAATAACTGATGCAATTGATGTTGCTGAGATGAACGACTTTGACCTAGATAGTAGCTGGCATGATTGGGCAGATCAGCATATTTCAAGGTCTTCCTCACCAAAATCCCAGGACTCACATCAAAGAACTTTTGGATCTATTTTCGAGTGTCGATGGGCATGAAGCTTCAGAAGGATCCATACTCTGAAAAGTCTTACCTCACACTCTTTGGGTATGCGTCTAGATAGTTTAAGCAACTGCAGCCAGAATCTCTCATTTCCTAGAATGACGTCAAAAAGGTGTTCCTCAACAACTTTCTCAAAAATGCTGCAGCACCTCAAGAGAGCAAATGGGAATCCATGGTATTACAAATTCTAGAGGGACAGTAGAAGTAGTCTGGATATTTCAAAGAGAAGTTGGATGCTATCTACACTGAGTTGGATGGAAAAATTGAACCTTTAAACACTTATGTCAAGAAGCTGGATAGATTCAACAGATTGTTGAGGATGCAAAGCGTCAAGAAACAAATCCTAGCCACTCTGTAGACCCCATTATGGTAAAGAGTGATCAACAACATGTATTTGGAGAGTCGAGCAGAGCATAAAAACATGATATTTGTGATCCGATCATAGCTTTGATTGACCCTAAGACTTCAGCATCGATCGACACTACAACTTCTGCATCAACCAACACAACCACCTGTTGTCGGTCGACACCCCTCAAGAACGTCAAAAAAATTGAGTTATCCGCTTTACACTACAGACTCGGCATATAAGCAAAGAGGCGATAGACAATCAGTGACATATGCATTGCTTGTTTGTGAGACTGAGGCGAGACCAATTGTGGAAAAAGTGTATAAAGCTGAGATCCGATACCATGTTGTCCCTAAGCATATAAAACTATCCAACATTGAGAAACTTGTGGTTCCATGTACTATATCTGAAGTTGAAGTCCCTGTCCTACCAGATAAAGGGGTGCATCTTGCATCGTACATTGAGGTATCTTACGATCTTTTTCCTACAGCTACTCCTCAGAAAAACTTTAGTGATAAAAGTGATGTAGAGAGCATCCCTTTGGTATCAGTGTCGACCGACACCACCCCTTTGGTTTCAGTCGACACCCCCTTGGATATCACAACACGCAGAGACAATAACAGACAAGTCTGGGGGAAAGAACGGAGAGAAGAGAAAGAGGAAAAAGAAGCAGGAGAGCAAAACGAAGTATTCAGACTTCTTGAAACTGGTTCCCCAGACTTACTCAGATGGGTACCTTGAGTATAGAGTGCGCAGCATAGGAGGTTCAAAGCCTTTTGCCAGTATTCGAGTGCTTGTTACTCCACAGCTGAAAGAGAAAGGAGAAGCTTCTGCGAGAATCTTCATTGACGACATGAACAAGAGACTGAAGCAAGTTCCCAATCTTCACTGGAACAACCTGAATTCCAAAGTCAAGCTAAAGACTGAAAACAAGCGCCCTAACCCATACACTTGATCCAGTGAAGTCCCTATGGTTCGACCGTGGTTAATCCAGGCCGACCAGTTCAATTTTTGAGGCCTGATATTCTTAAGTCAAGTTTCACTATTTTGTGATTTGAATTTTTTAGAGTCTATATGCGAGTTATTAGAGTCAAAGCTATGATAAACTGATTTCTTTATTTATAATACAAATGATTCGATACAATTGTTAAGTTTACACCATAGGCTATTACAATGTTCGATCTTAAATCAGTCTATCCAACCACCCATCCTCCCACGGCCTCGAGTCTTCACGGCTAAGACAAATTCTTCCCACGATCACCATCATGTCCTGAAACCAACCAAAACGTAAGCATATATCCGATAACTTAACAGTTAGTTTCTAATGCATGCAAAAATAATCGGTTTCTTTCTAAGTTCATCCCAAAAATCCCCTTATTAATATTCGATTTATCAGGTTTATCATCCGGATCGTTCAGGTTCAGTTTGCGAATCCATAACTGTTCGTCTTACCACTGAACCATCCGGATCGGCCTTAACCCGATCAAGCCATTTGGCTAAAACTCGTGATCTATCGGATCCAGCACTTAAGCATCGGATCACATGATCGGACCGGCTTACAGCCTTGGTCTTTTTACCCGGACCTAAGGCCTAAGTTACTTGATCGTTCATGCAGAAGAAAGAAGAAAACAATCAAGTTAGAAAGAGATGGATGTAACCGTTTAACCCAATCTCCATTGAACCAGTCAGAATCACCCGAGGGTTATGAGCGATGGTTTATCCGGTCCATCCACTCACCTTGGAAGTGCGTTCTGGAGTCCTGGTCACAGTACACGGTTCCTTCTCCTTCGGACTCATTCTGGATCGTTCTTCAAGACGATGCAAGCAAAGGAGTCTGGATTGCCCACTTGGTGGCTTGATATTCGAAGTGGATGTAAAAAAGCTAGGAAAAGTATGCCGACTCACGAGCTCGTGGTTCGAAGGCGAACGGTGTGTCTTTATAACCTAGGCGAAGTGGTATCAGAAGTACGTAAACGTGAGAGATGAAGAGATTGGCTTTCTGTCGTGTTTTGTAGGGTTTAGTGAATTATTTTGGTGCACGTTATTTGTGTCTTTTACTTATGATATTTGGTAGTTATTTTAAAACCTACCAATACTCCAAAACCATATTGATAAATAAGAATTACAGAGTTAAGATGATAACATCCTTTATGCGAAAGTGATCAAACCTTGTTGAGGTGAGGTGTGTAAAGGTTTAAAGAAAAAGATTATTCATCTTAACTCTGTAATTCTTATTTATCAATTGGTTTGAGTATTGTAGTTTTAAATTTATATTTTTATTACTTTTACAAATATCAGTTGTTTTATGGTAGTAAAATTGGATTCTTACAAATTAAGGTGTGTCATTTTCATTATGATTGATAATGTCCACTCCTTAAAGGCTTCACTACACATGCCACGTACTGGCTACCAAGACGGGTCAGATTGATCTCAATGGTACACTGTTAAGCGTCTTCTTCGCAAATATCACTCCATCTTTGCCGTCAAAATATTTGTGTAAGTTTCTGTATTTATTTCTTTTGAAAGAAAAACAGAAAGCAAAGTTCATCTCACTTGGTTTCTGCTACTTACTTGCACGTACTATTATTATCATTTTTCTTTGCATCGTCCTTGTCAGACGCAACAACTTCTTCACCATCTCCGTTTGGATTTTCCATTGTCACTTCCTCCACTACAACCAATCCCTCGGCTTCTCCTTTCTCTGCTTCTACTGGTCTCTCTTTCTCGAAAAGCACATGAAGTTTGACCCCTATCTCTGCTTCTGCTCCTTCACAAACGGGTTAGTCATCTTCTTCTTTCACATCTGTAAGTTCAGCTCCTGCATCCATCACATCCCTAGCACTGTTTTCTAAAGCAACCACCACCACGTCCTCTTGCTGCTACTAGGGCATCATCTTCTTCAGCTGCAGCTTCTACAACGACGTTCCCTTCTTTTGGTGTGGGTTTATCTGCAGCCAACAACACTCAGCTACTTCTCCTGCTTTAGGCTTTGGTTTTATTAGCTCAACATTTTTCGTTACAATTATTGGTTTTGCTGTTATGGTGGCATCATCAACTACAGCACAGACATCACTTCTTGTGTCTTCAATTAGTGGGGGTAATGTCTCTGCTCTTTTAATATATGAGTTATACGGCTATATTTATTTGTTGTAGTTGATATATCCTTTTATGTGTTTCTTGTTTGTAGGACAAGCACAACAGTTGCAACTCAGTTGGCTGGCAAAACTGTTGAGGAGGTAGATATATGACCCTTTTTTTTCTTGACTTGTTAACTTAAAAAAAACAAACAAAATGTAAAAACATAAACTTCGTAAACGTTAGCCACTAAGATTCTGTGAGAAAACCAACAGTTGGCTTCAGTCCCATTACCATGTAGACAAATTCAGACATCACATAGTAGTAAAAACATGTGGTACATGCCGTTTTCATGTAATTAGCATTTAAGAACATATTTCATTCTCTCAAGTGACTTGATATAAACATTTTTCATATTAAGTTTAATGCTTTCAGATGATGTTTGGATGTTTTTTCAGGTACTTTAGACAATTGTAATGTTTTTTTTATCAGTGAGTTTATTAAGAACTTTCTTAATTTTTCAGTTATGTCCACACATATTTGTATAACACCACAAATGTATGTTATTTCCTTGTGACCACTGTTAGCGGCAAGTTGGAGATGGTGTAGACTTAAAAAATTATTTTGAGTATGAAAGTAATCAAAAATACCTTTGATGTAGTGAGCTTCAATATTGTTTGTTTTCAAACAACTTTTCATCAAAGATTTATATTTATTAGCTTGAAGAGGCTTCTTAACCAAAGGTGTGAGACTTAGATCCTTGGCGACGAAGAAGTTGTCGAAACTTCAACTTATTACTTCGTCGCCAAGGATCTCAATCTTGCACTTTTGGTTAAGAATCCCTTTCAAGCTAATAAATACAAAGCTTTGATGGAAAGTTGGCTGAAAGCAAACAACATTGAAGCTCACTACATCAAAGGTATTTTTGAATACTTTCATACTGAAAACAAATTCTTAGTTCTGCACCACCTCCAACTAGCCGCTAACAGTGGCCACAAGGAATGAGAATACTTTTGTGATGTTAAATATATGTGTTGGGCATTGACTGAAAAATGGAAAAAAAATCACTAAACTCATCGATAAAGAAGGTATTACTATTATTGAAAGTAACTGGGCAAAATTCCAAACATCATTAGAGGACATTAATCTTAATATGAAAAAAGTTTATCTAAGTCACTTGAATGAATGAAATATGTTTTTAATTACTAACTACATGAAATCAACATAGATTGTACCACATGCTTTCACTACTATTTGATGTCTGAGTTTGTCTACATGATGATGAGACTGAAGTCAACTTTTGGTTTTCTCACAAAACCTTAGTGGCTAACGTCAAGAAGCTCATGTTTTTTACATTATGTTTGTTTCCTTTTTAAGTTAATACGTGAATCATTCGCTACATTTGCATCTCTTCATCATTAATGGTTTCAAAACGTAACAACAACGTCATTCCTTGCTATATATACCCATGTTAAACACTAAGACCCTTCATCTCAAATACACTCACCGCTGTCACAAATTAACACACTTCCTCCAAAAATGTCTTCTTCTGATGTTCAAGCTGCTCAAACCGATGTCCACCACTCAACATTTGACTCTCTCCGGCTTGGTCATACTACACAAGTTATCGTTGGTCACCTCCTTCGTTTCTGGGATTCCTGTAACATCAAGAAAAATAATGAATTTATGAGAATCACACTCATTTTCCTAGATGAAAAGGTAACAACACTTTCTTCAATAGCCATTGATCTATTGCATATGTCCTATAATCGATTATGTAACTCTTGCATGATATGTCTTTTCTGTCAAAATTTGTAAGATTCTTTGATCCATAGTTTCATCCATGCTAGTTGTGTCAATCACTATCGACAACATAAACTAAACTAAATATTATCCACCATTTCCAAACAACATCAACAATAACTAACATTGTTATGCAAGAAAATTAATAAACACCAGTAAGGTTCTGCAGTCGTTAACACACACCAACTGAAAGTCATTTAAGAATGATCGACATTCACAATATCAAACGACAACTTAAACTACACTAAATATTATCCACCACACCCAAACATCATCAACAGTAACTATCTTACCCTAGAGTCGCTTAACAACTAAAAACATAGCTCTGATACAATAAATAAATCAATCTTCTATTACCCCCATTTCAACAAATAGTATATTCTTCTCCTCAAGCGTTCTTCAAGTATAACATGAAGTTTCAGGCCATACCAAGTTGCATACTAATATATTGATAATGTTACTATGTGTATAACAAAATTAAATGCAATTCTTTATGCAAGAGATGTCACCACAGATAAACCGTTTCATACTAAAACAATTGAATCACAAAATTACAACAAATTTTTATATTAAGTATCACAAAGTAACGCAACCACATATTCAAGCTTCTACAAATTAAAAAGAAGGGACAACATACAAAAAAAGGAAAACAAACGATGAAACAACAACTGAATGAAACAAAAGACATAAAGGAGACACTAGGTTAAACCCAGCCACGGCATCACCAGCTCTTCTTGCGAGATATGAAACCGCAAAGGTGAGCTTCTCCTACAACATGCTTCATACAACATCAGATACCATTTCGCCCGCTATTCATAAATATAAAACTTCTAAGGAAACAAAGGAGAGCAAGGGAAAACCATATTTCTATCAAAGAGAGCAACCCAAAACAAACCAGTAAGCATGAGGCATTCACAATACCTATTCTGTCTAACATGCTCTTATCTTAATACGTTAACTCGCCCACCAATTATTTTACCTACTTCTTTCAAACTGAAGTGAGACCTTCAATAATTCTTACATACATTGGGTTACTTATGTAGCTAAAACCTCAAAACTGATTGGCTAGCATACTATATATAGAGTATATGTCATATATGTGTTGTTGTATGGTATTATTTTTTATGTGGAGACAAGAGATGATAAATTGTTCCTTTTTTCTTTTCAGAATATTTCAAAATAGCGTAAGTGTGGGGATAAGAATAAGGAATACACGTGCAAATATGCCGTCCATTAATGTTATTGATCCTTCTTATTTCGATTCTAATATACTAGGGTTTAATGATACAATACAAGGTTAAGTACATTTAGGAAAGGCTAAATTTGTATTTTATTTAGTCACATTAGTGTTATCTGGCTTTGAATGTTGATATTAACTTATAATCATATGAAAACACGGTCGTAAGAGCACCTCGGGGGTTTTAAATATGAGGTTCTCAAAATATATATATATATATATTAATATTTAATTATGAAGTTTTTAATTTTACGGAAAATTTAATTTAAAGTTTTTCTGCATATATATATATTTTATCATTTCTTTTTTTTTGATAACTCCCCGAGCTATAACTCCCTATTTGGGTTGCTCTAAAACGAGACCGACGCATAGTCGTTCCGCCTTCAGGCCAAGCTCAAGTTTTTATATTTTATATGATCTTTCCTTATTTATTTTGAAGTAAGTGGTGTTGGCCCATTTTATATATTACGGATCGAGTTTGTTCCATGCATACTAAGCAAGACAAGTGGTAAGTGGGAATAGCTCATGTGAAGGTCCGAGTCATGTTATTTGTTGATTTCATATACTTTGGACTTTTAATAATATCTCACGTATATACTTTAGACTTTTAATAATATCTCACGTATGTGTATTAATACTTTGAGAGTATAGAATACTCCCATGCTTTCCCCTAAACATGGATGTTTGGTCGGATACAAATCAGTTTTTTTTTTAATGTCCAGGTAATTCGGATGCTAAACATTTGAATTCAATTAGATATTTAGAAAATTTTGGTTCAGGCTTGGATTAGTTCCGTTCTATAATTTAAATTTATATTAAATATAAATACATGTATTTATCAAGTGTGTATTGATCCATGTTAATACAAGGATCCCACAAAAATTTAGCCGAATTTTTTTATATCTATTTAAGATTTTGATTAATAACCAAAATAAACTTTAATAATTGAAATTAAACATTTTAAAACTATAAACTTGACATTTAATCTTTCATATTATTTGAAAATGTTAGAAAATAATAATGAAAATTACAGATAAAAATATATTAAAGAAATCACAAATAAAATATATGAAATTATAGTATTGAATATTCTTGTTTTGGGATAAGAGTTATATTAATTGTTTTCGGATCAAATTTGTTTGGATGTTCAGATTAGTTTTTTTTGTTTCAGTTATGTCCGGTAGAATAATTTTAAATCCAACTAAATATTTATAAATTTTTGGTTCCTTTCAGGTTGGATTTAATTCGGATTCTCGGATTTGTAAAATGCCCAGAGATAGTTTCTCCTCCCCAACTTGGTTAGGTATAGCTATAGTCCCTCGCTTTCTTATAATAACTAAATAGGGCTGAACTCTGTTTAGTTTTATAGCCACACGAAATACTATGATAGTTGGAATAGGTATAGGAGTCGTGTAATCTTAAGGGTCTTTTTTTTAGAAGACAAAAGTGATTCAGTATATTTTTAAAACAGATATAAAAGTGATGATCCATCAAAATAATGATCAAAATGAGTTAAAAGAGACTAAAACAATGGTTAAACATAAAGCTTTTCGTTTGATACGGTGAAATAAATGATTTTGGCGCCACTAAATTTACATTATATCACAGTAGTCATCAATTTCATCATCATGTGACCGGTGTAACCGCAGCGGTTGCGTTTGCGGATGCGGACGGTTGCGGTTTTATGTGTTATTAAGAGATTTAGACGACTGGTAAAGCGGTTAAAAATTGTTGCGTTTGCGGAATATTTATGACTGTTTAACTACTAAATGCAGTGGTGGTTAGATAACAAATTAACAATATTTATATTTTATATAATTATAATAATATTAAAAATCATATTATTATAATAAATATGAAAACTCTATTTATAAAATTATACTACTAAATTATTTTAGAATTATAGAAATATTTTTCTTTAAAGTTTTATAATATAAATTACTATATAATGCATATATTTTGGTATTTTTATTATTTAAAATTAAAATATTATTTGATTATTTTTATTTTTATTTATATAGTTTTTTTGAAAAAAAACAAATTACTCTTCCGCAACCGCCCGCAACTGCAGAAACCAGCTTTTGAATTTTAGAGGTTTATAGCGGTTTGAAGCGATTTATAGCGTTTTCTATGATTGTTACAAAACGTCAACAACCACTACAAATCGTAAAAGCTGCGTTTGCGGGTGGTAGCGGGAAAACTAGAACCCCTGAATAAACTAAGCTCAAACTTATATATTATGATGATGCTCATATTACAACATCAGTATCGCAGTATATGTCCACTTTTCCCGTTTACCCTAATTGCACTGATCATGATTATCATCGTCATCGTCCTTCTTATTATTACTAGAGGCATAGCCCCGCGCAAGCGCGGGGTCATTGACTTTATTGTTGCTCTATATAAAAATCTTTAGGTGATGTTGTGTTATATTGTGTTTTTTTTATTTGCTAAGTTTTGTATTTTATATGAGTGGTATTTGGTGATGAAGTGTTGGTAATTTATTTTTCTCTTGTTGTTTATGAAAATTGTTGTTTTAGCATTTTAGTATATTTTTGTGTTCTATTGTATGTTGGTTTATTTTGGAAAAATGTTTTCTATAAATAATATTCCTAATGTTAATTTGCTGTTTCTTGTGTGTTTAACATATAATTACAAAAAAAAACTTGTTTGAGAATTGCATACAGGAGTTTTAAGTATTTTTTTAGTTTTTAAATGAAGTGAATTTTTTTTTCCACAAATACAATTTGTTTGTGTCGTATCGACTATGGGTATGTAAGCTCAATTCATAAGAAACGTAATTGAACAGTCAGTGGTGAACTTGCAGCTTCTGCGTCGCTCGGAAGAGTCTCTGAAATTTCTTTATGTCCTGTCTTTGATCTTGATTTTTTTTTGTCTGCTAATTTTATTAGTTTCTTAATAATCATTAACCATTAACCGGAGTGTTTAAATGTAAAATGCCTTCGTTAAAAGAAAAACTGTTAGCTAATCATGATCCCAACTAATTTGCGTATTTTTTTTTTAAATCTAAACTTTTAATTGTTCATGTACTCCAACAACTATAATATCCTCATCAATGTTTATTGAACAGAGATTTTTTCGGCTAAAGGTTTATGTCATTTACTTGTTTAAAAATAGTTTTTAAAAATAGCTTGTAATTTTTATAAACCGATTATTTTTAAAGGAATGTGGAATAGGTTACATAATAATTATTTACATTGTAGAAGTTGACATCGCACAGATTATATATACGATTTATTTTGTTATTTTTAAATTATGGACTTCTTTGATGTCACTCAACGAAGTTGTTAGTTAACAAAAAACATGAAGAGGGGCCCAAATAAGCTTCCAAGTGGAAAACTGTTGATGTTCAGGACACCTATGATGATACTATGAAACCAATTTCTAATGTTTCTATGTGATCATGTCTTAATGGAATGAGATAATAACATTTTGATCTGCGAGAATCCAGTCATCGCTTTATTAATAATCGAAAATCAAAGGAAAAACTCTTTCCCGGTGGGATATAGTTTGGAGGATAAATAAAAACATAACCAAGTTTCAAGACGAAAACACATAAACGAAAATTCAAATAACACGAAAACTCACTCACGACTGCGTTGCGGCTTTTTCCAACGTTCTCAAGTCCCTGTGTATTTCCTTCATCACCTCCCATTCCCAGATTCGCAGCAACAATCGTGTCACTTGAATATGATTTCGGTGATCGACCTTCCCCTTCACTTACGTATCGGTGGCTGTTGCTGCCCCTCTGTGATACACTGGGTCATGCTTTAATTAAAACTAAACATAAGTATATATATTTAACAATGAAATAACCCCACCTCCTCCTGAGTGCCAAAGACAAGAACAACAGCTTCTTTTTTGGTGAGATCGGTCATCTCTTTGTCGAAACTACAAACGTAGCACTGTCTTAGCCATCATCAACAGCAAGCTCCACACAGAACCTTAAAAGTGAGGCAGACAAATGTTTTGGAACATTAATATGAATACTACTTTATTAATACCAGAGTATATGGAATGCTTACCTGATAACACTGGTGAGGTGGGTTGGAACACATTTGTTTTACTCGAGGAAATGTTTTTCTCCAACTTCCTGTTGCAGCCGGTGCAGGAGACAAATGACCATCCATTTTGTTGGAGAGGAAATCCTCTTCCTATGTTTAGAAATAGAAAATAAACTTGCTATTTATTGCTGCTATTTTGAAGTTAAGAATCACAAACAATATATGATCAAAGGTTGGTTTATACCTGCTCATTGGAGTTGGAGATAAATGTGTTCAGATCTCTAATTGACACAACTTCCTTTTTTAATCCCTTTCATGGTATCTACACAAGGGAAAACATAAAGTGATGTAACTCCCAACCTACATGGAGCAAGTATGTCTGCATAAGATAATCAACATTTCAGTTGTAGAACCGAATAGTATGAATACTTACTTGGTCCTTAACTCTTTCACTTCAGTAAGGTTGGTGTCAAAATAGAATTTGGTAGCTGGGTGGAGTTGGTTCCCTGCAGAATTCAGAAGAAATCAAACTTAAAAGTACAACGTTAAACATATATAGTAGGTGAGGTGACATACGTGGTGGTCTGATAATCATAACCACCAGACAAGTATTAATCGCAAATTTACATGCACAAACCACCAAATATCTTTCGATTGACCGTAGTGACACCATTACAGACTGGGATTACCCCTGAATTCAAAAGACCTCAAAGAGTTGAGGCAGCCTGTAGACATTCACAGTTCTGATGCATGCTATATAAAAACATAGTTATAAGCATGTAATGAGGAGTAATATGGGAAGTATCTTGTGGTCAGTTTTTTGCTTACGGGTCAATGAGGGGGCGTACCAAAATTCGAGTTGTTGCTGCGTTGTTGTTGAGGTCAGATCCCTTGATGGAACTACTGCAATGTGAAATCTAGCTTAACAATTCGAAAACATAAAGTAAAAAAAAAGTTCCAATATAATAACATAAGAGGCAGAGTTAGACAATCAATTATAATAGAAGCAATAGATCAGTGGTGAAAGAAGAAAGATCATGTTACCTTTTCATCGAGGAAGAGGACCGTGATCCCCGTAAATTCTTTCTTGATGTTACGGGAACCCAAAAGCAGAGAAGGCGGCGAAAAACAAACTGAGTAGTGCGACCAAGACAGAGTGAGTCAAACGTTGAGTGGCTTGAGGAACTTGAGCACTCGCGACAGAGATTTTGGAGGAGTTGGAATAATCTGTGACAGCAAAGAATGTATTTGAGATGAAGGGATTCTGTGTTTACCATGATGTTATATATAGGAAGGAAGACTGAAGTGTTACGATTTTGAAGCATTAATGGTCGATAGAGTTAAGATGGGGAGATGTAGAGGTAGAAGCAGATTCACTGCTCCATGAAAACCGAAAGAATTATTTTTTGGTTTCTCAGAGGAGACTGAACCGATTGAAACCCTAATCTAGATGGAAGAAGAAGATAACGAAAATAACTCTTCTTAACTTATTGGGCCACATGTTACAATTAACATCATACTTAAACGTACATAAAAGCTATTCTATCGGCCCATTTCATAAATAACTTCACGCGGAAACTTAAACGCAAGCACAATCTTAAACGCAAAACACACATTGATTTTTTTTATGGGACCCACATCATGCTGAGGTGTACACCTTAAGAGGAGAGGAAACTGTACTATTATATATATGATTATCATTATTTATTACTATTTTTAAAATGCATAATTATTATTTTTAAAATTTTCCTGTTGAAAGGTTTTAATATATTACTAGATTCTCACCCGTCCTTTAAAAGGGCAGATACATATTCTTTTTTAATTTTTTATATAAAATAATTTTTATATTTGTATTTTTAATAATTATATTTATATTTAATCATTTATTTATCAATAATATAAAGATTTAATGTTATTAATATAAAAGAGTAATATATGAATAATAAATAGTTGAATCAAACATTTATCAATAGGTCATGATCATATTTTAATAGAATAGATTCTTTCCGTTTCTTAATAGATGATATTTTAGCTTAATGCATAAAAATTAAGAAATTCACATTTATCTAGAAAATAGTTTTAAAGATATAATTTTAAAATCATTCAACCAATTATAAAAAATATGTTAAATTTTATTGGTTAAACAATTTCCAATAAAATTAAAGTTAACTTTAAAATTTCAAAAGATACTTTAAAATCTCATATATTTTGAAACAACATAAACCTTCTAAAACATCTTCTAATTTGAAAAATTTGAAACGGAGGGCGTATGTTGTTTTCTTGATCGAAGGTTCTATATATAGAAAAGAGATGCTAACGTTATATTTACGTTTATATAGTGTTTTCTGGAACATCTCAAACTTTAGGAATATGTATCATTTTAAATGTAGCAGAAGGTTGTCATCTTGATTTTTTGTATGCGTCTGTCTTCGTTTGTGATTGTATTTGTGTTTTCTGTACTGAATTATAAAGACATTGTAGGGCTGAATTATAAAGAAGATGGAACTTTAGGATACTCCGCACTGAATTATAAAGACATTGTAGGGCTGAACACTCTTATATTTGATCCACTCTGGCCCATATGACATAAATAGACCTGTCAGTAAATTTATTGGGCCAAGATAAAATCCAAGGAAACATAATGGGCTTTATACTAGTTACTTTTTGCTTTGTTTATTAGTTGTTTACTTTGTTTTGGGCTTTCCCTTAAAAAACATTTTATACCTGATGCTTTCTTCCCATATGAGCACCGACACTACTATCCAGTTTTTAGATTCCATTTTATGGTAGCAAAAGGATATATGTAATAATAATATATACATCATTGGGAGCTATATATAAATGCGATTTGTCTCTTTTCTTGGCCTCTATATAAATCCGATTTGTTTCTTTTCATTTTTCCGGGCTTGTGTTTAGTAAAAATATTGGTTAGGTGATTTATTCTGCTATATGAAAGAATGATGGTTAGCAAAAAAACTGATATAGTTATTGGTTAGACACAAAGATTGTTAGGTGGTTTGGTGGTGGATACATATATTTTGCCATATGGGGAAAAAGGTAATTGAGGGTGTCGTGTGTGCATGTGAGCCACTGTATCAAATGTTAATCCTTTACGTAACATTCCTCATATTACAACACCTAACTTTCTTTTCATTAGAAAATAAAAAAGAGTCATATATTCTATATACTTTTCTTTTTCTTTTTGTTTTCCTTTGAGAGGTGTCACATGTTAAAAACTTCACTATAGTCTCTAAGGAACTTTCTAACTATAATGCCCATGAACAAAGAGATTTTTATCATCGAATTTTTAGTGGTGTTACAATTCAAGTTGTTAACAACAACGTATTAGAATCCAAAACTTTTGTACTAGTTTTGGATCTCTAGTTATAATAAAAACCTTGTTGTATCAGTCTAATTAGCTAGTACCTTTTTAAAAAATGAAGAAATGGACCATATGTCACGTTATTCATGATCTCACGCGAAAACGATAAAAACAAAGAAGAAAAAGGTATTCTGACGCGACAGTTCACCTAGAATTCACATGCCATTCATCTTCATTAAAACGACGTCCACCTGCTCTGAAAACGACGAAACCCTTTCATTTCCTGCAAAATCTTTCATTCAGTCAAAACTTAAATTTTATATTTTCTATTTTCTATTCGTATCTAGAAAGTTAACTACAAAGTCTCAGATTTGAACAAAAAAAAAAACTACAAAGTCTCAGTGATTGAAAACATACATTTATATTTTCTACTCTTATCTCACAACGTCTTTAACCCTATTTTTTTTTCAAATTTACTAGTATTACTTTTTATGGGATAGAGTAATTTTACATTTACATTACTGTTACACTAAAATGTATCTAACAAAAAATGTTTTTATTACTATATTGTTTTTGTCATCAGTTGGATACACAAAGCTCGATGAATAGCTATATTTAAGCACCATTTTAGCGTAGAAATTACATCATTTTAATATAATTAGCTCTAAATTTTTTTTCAATAATACACGTAAAATCTATTTTCGATTTTTCATATTATTAAATATTTTTTTATTATTGCTTAATATATATAAGAAATAAAATTTATTATGTAATTATATTTCACAAAAAAACATTAAATATTATTTTAAAATAAATATTTATTTTTTAGACATGTAATAATATTCCAATAATAAAATTAAAATAAATTCTTTCAGAATATGTAGTACATATTTTTTTAGATTTTGATATGTATTTATTTTGCTATTAATATTTATTTAACTAATATTTTATTAATAAAAGTAAATCAATAGTATTTGTTTTTTTTTTGAATAATGATACAGCAAATTTGATGTAATACTATAGTTCTACATTAAAATGATATGATTTTTAGAATTATTTAATAGGAATTAGCGTAAAAATTACACTATAATAGAATTGAGTTAGAGATAATCTTACAACAGGGGAGGGGAAGAAGTGTAATTTAGTGGAGTTAGAACTCCAAAAGATAAAATTGCATATATAAACATATTCTTTTGTCGACACATATGTAAACATTTAACCAATTGACTAAATGAACTTCTTTAATTTTCATAATTATATGTTAAAGTTGATTTTGTAATATTTTGTTTTATCTGACAAGTGACGAAATAAAAGATATTTCAGAAATATAAGTGGAGTGATATTGATAGTATGACAGCTAGCAGAAGCTGGGCCATTGATCATGAACTCGTGGCGAACGGTCGTGTTGGATTCGAAAGTCTTTAAACGGCTAGTGTGGGACGGAAACCGCGTGAAGTGGGCTACAAATAAACTTTTCTGAAATTGGAAAAGGCTTTCCAATGTAACGTTGAGATGTCATGAACACACGCAATTCATGCCACTGACCTTTGAGCAACCTCAATGCTAGTTTTCTACATCAAGTTCTCAAATTATATATTGGTGTATATATATATATATATATAGAGTAAACTAAAACTTTTGGAAACCTAACCAATAATATCTTATTTAGTATATTATTGGTTCGATTTTCAAAAATTTTAGTTTACTCTTAATTAAGTAATTATTATTATTTATATATACACCAATATATAACTTGAGAACTCCATGATAAAAATTAAAAACTACCATTGGAAATGTTCTTACATTTCTAGATCGATGATTTTTTTTTGAGGTCGATGATCTTTTTTTTTTGTTATTACGTATATTACATGTTAGATCTTTTAGTTAAAAAAAACTAAGTATATATATGTCTTTTATATGATTTTAAAATGTTAATGAATCCGTAAAAGTGTTATTTGTCTGGCATCGCTTCTCATACATTTTTTGTCAACATATTACTTCTCATACATTTTAAAACCCTATTAAAATGATATATATATATATATGCTTAATTATTTCTTAAAAAAAAAACTGAATATGTGAACATTATATTTTAAGGGGATCGTCTATTCCTTTAGCAGAGTATGATATACAGTATTATTCTCCAACGCTCCAAATAACATCTCTTGATCATTACTCATACATTATATACATGTTGCATATACCATATGAGACCGTATAACTTGGCCGAAATCATCTAGAATACAGGTTAATTTGAAGGATTATGAAAAGTCCAATTATCAAACAAAAAAAAATGTAAGAGCTCTTGAAAACTTAAAAGTATATATAGTTGTGAATCCAAAGTTCAATGTCTGTAGATTAATTAGATGGAAATATGCCGTCACATGCACGTAGAAAATAAACATTTTTTTTCTAAAATCAGAGGGTTAATTATGCAGTTTGACCATTTTCATTTCATATGTATATTATGCATTTGACTATTTTTCATTTCATATGTTTATTATGCAGTTAACTATTTTTATTAAGAAAAGCTAAACAGATGAAATGTGTATTAAGAAGCTCTTTGGTAGTTTAAAAGGAAATTTACTCTTTCAACATACGGAAAGTCAGGTTAAAAAAAGTCATGTGCTTCACATATTAAATCGTTTATGATGCTTGATTATTGAGTACTTGCATTTTTATGACTGCTAATTTAGTTATAGATTGTTATATACTTGTTATATTTAACCGTTACTCATCCATATTTTAAAATTAGAAAATGTTTCTGAGAAGACATGAGATACTATTTGCCAATTAAACTCTTTTTTTTTCTATTATGCAGCCTTAAATGTTGCTTCTGCTTTAATTACGAAGATTGCTTAAGATTTATGCTAATTGTAATTGTATACTTTTATTATTTGACTCGCAGGTACGCCGCTATAGTAGTAGTCCACCGTGACCCTCGAAGCTTCTTCCGCCGCAAACGACGTACATGTTCAAAGGCCACATGCTTCCCATACTTCTCCTCGTGTCTTCCATGCTCTCCTGAGTCCTGAGTGCTCTCTTTTTTTTCTTATAATATACACAAACAATTATAAATTCTAGAGGCCACTAGCTAGTTTCTCAATTTTTAAATACAAGTGGTGTTTTACTTTTTGGGTAATTCAATATGCCTACCAAATGGGAGTTAATCTTCTAATGTTGTGTATTACATAAACATGCCACTTGGTAATGATACAATACAAATCACTAGCTAAACGTTACACACCTAATATCAGATGTTTTTGGTAAACAATTTTTTTTCTTTCAAAAGCATTTTTTGTTTTTAAGGAAATAAGTTAATTTTAGCTTCCATTACTAATATAATTAAAAGACTAATAAGTAAAACTCGTCAATCTCAAAAATGAGGGTAAGACTTTGTATCAGGTTGTATACAAACCTTTTCAATGTAGGATGTTGCATGCATTTTTATCAACATCATCCTTTATCAGGATAAAAGTGATATAAACTCATAACGAATATCACGGTTGTATTATATAATTGTATTCTGTATAAATACATTCAGATATTGCACGAGTTCATTCGAGTCCTTTCTTTTCGTGGCCAGGCGTTTGTGTAGAAGGTTTTGCGTTCTAGAGACTTCTTATTACTTTTGTAACGATAGTGGTTGAGTTCTCTGCCAATCCATCTCTAGCGCTCTAGAGACTTCTTATTACTTTTGTAACAATTCATGTCTGCATATAAAATACAAACTACCCATTATAATTATTATGATTAACCTGCAACTAAAAAACTTTAAAATTACTTAGTAATGTAAATACATATCTCTATTGGCGTCTTAGGATATTTTTCGTAATTCCAAATATCATTTGTAATACCGTGTTAATATTTTAATTTAGAACCACATTCTTTCGGTTTATTCCGTAGACTATTCGTGGTGATTATATGATAGAATACATGCGAGTAAAAAGTTGAAATTTGCATTGTAAGTTAATGTCAATGAAAGAACTCACGTCCGCAGATGAATTAACTCATCACATCTATAATTTAATGTTTTCCATTATATATATATATAAGAAATTACTAGTGGTAGTCTATATAGATTGCTTAAATGATCATGTAGTTGACTTTAATAGCAAGATTAATCAGAGTCTTTTAAGGTGGGGTTCTTAACTTTTTTAAAAGATGTATTTTAGTTTTTAACTAAGAAAACCTAAGAACCGTCTCTTAAATAAGAACGATAAGAGTCGTCTCTTAGCAGAAAAAATGTAAAAAAAAAAAAAAATACAAATTTTACGTTAAGAACTTCACCTTAAGAGACCCGGGTTAACCATGGCCTAAGCGAAGATTATACTTTGTTCTAAACAATTGTTTCTCTTTGTCTCCGCTAACAAGAATGTAATAAACTAGAAAAGGATGAGGAAGAAATTGGTCACCCATTAATAAGAATATCACAACTATTTTGGAGGAAGCTCTGGGCCGTCACTCGCCATCTTATTCTTATCTCTTCTTTATCATGATTACCAACCAATTAATTATTATAAGTGCACCATTACCATCTCTTACCTGATCAAGAAAATATAAAATTTAGGGTTTATAAAGTTTTTTTTTGCTTCAGAAATCAAAAAGATATTTTAACCAGCTGTTTAAAATCAAATAAAATCAAATCGAAAGAAAAAAAAAGTTTTAAGTTTCAAACTGATTAGATGTTCTTACTGTTACAAATATCAATCTGACCAATAGGTTTCACCAACCACCATGAAGTGTGAAAATAAAACCAGAACGGTCAACAAAAACAGGTGTGACCAATGATTCAATCACTCACAAATGATACTATGACACGTGTGTGGAGCCAGAAACATGGTAAGCCACTTCACTGTGTATACCACACGCGTCGTGCTTCCATTAGCAGCATGTCATATCTTGACGGCTCAAATGTTACGCTAAATAGCACTATAAAAAAATAACTACTGTGCATAACCGTAAAGTTTACGGCGTAAACAAATAATTCAGCATGCATGAAGAATATATGATGTTTCAAATAAATAATTATTTAATATTTTAATATTAATTTTAGTTTTATAGAATATTGTGTGATCAATAATGTTTTACAGTTTTTAAGTGATTAGCTAAATTAATTTTAACTTATACTTTTAATATTATTTTGTATAAAAATTTATGTCTTAGTTATTATGCATTCACTTAAGATATCAAGTATTTTATAATAGAGATAGTATTATTTAGGAACTGCATATAATGCGAAGATTTATTAACAATAAATTTGATATACATCCGTTGTATACTAAAAAAAGTCAGAGGTTTTCATGCTTTTAGATAGTAATATCTTTTTTTGAATTTCTAATATAGTTCAGGGCTTAAATCTTAAGTTTTCCTACACCAAAAAATAACTTTTACTAGTATCATTTTTGACGTTAAACACTTATTCCATAATAGATTAAACTTAGAAGCTCGACAACATTAAACCATAAGTTTAAATCAATTCAGTTACCACATTAGTTAAGAATATTTTGTAAATTAGGTTATGTGAAATATAATGTCTACTGAATAATAGTTTCAAATATTATTTACCTTTTTAAAATTACTCGGTCAATTTATATTAAGCGTTGTTTAGCTTTAAATTTAACTTAATTTAATTATAACATTATTTATAGAGAAAATACTATAGTATAGCTCTAAAAAGTTAAAAGTAACAGTTAAAACGAAAAATGATCAAAATATATTTATTAAAAGATGTAAATATACATTTATAACTCTAGGATTAACTAATTTAGATTTAGAGTTATGAACTGGAGTTTCGAAGTTGATGTGTAAAACTTTTAAATATAAAAACTAAAATTACAATTAAAATTTTCAAAATAAATAATAATTATTTTGGTCATTTTTAGAGTTATTTTGGTGACAAAAACTTAAAAACAACTATTTGAAAGAATTACCCTTATTTATATTTATAATACATATATCAAATAATCTTAAATTTTATTTTAATTAATTTATTAGCATAATTAATATAATATTATAATATATTAAATTAAAGTGAATAAAAATTAAATAATTTTGTTAACCAATATTCTAAAACGTTATAATAAAATGAAGAGAGTAATAATAATGTTGACCCTCAAATTTCAAACCATTTCCTATTAATTAATGAAAAATGCTATTATATTTGAAATGGAAATATTGTACTAATAAAAAAATGCAAAATTCAGAAAATAATATGAATAAAAAATGGTAAACAGTGTGAGAAGACAACCCACACTATATAAGGAGAGCTAAGTTGCTGAGGATAGAGCATCACCGGTGAGGCTGAGAGTAAAATTCACTACAAAAGCAAAAAATCTGAGTGTCCTCCCAAAAAAAAATAGTAATTGCAATTGTTTTTCTCGTTTGATCTCAAAATCTGGGTTTATATACGTTTGAATGGTTTTTATTGATTAATCATACCAAAAGTTAAGCTTACGAAACTGTGTTTTTATTAATCTGCACATTTAATTGAAAGCCAGGTATTTTCAGAAAGAAATCATTTTTATCCAAATTTCTTCTGAATCTATCTTTTTTTTTTCATAGATTTAATCGAGGGTAATTTTTTGTTCCCTCAGGATCATCAGGTTGCTTATTTCAAACCTTTTCGATCCATTTTTATTTTCTCGATTTCTTTTTTATTTTTAAATCTAGAAACTGTGATGGAAGCTGCTATGAATTTATACAGTAGCAGAACGTTTCAACAACCAGATTCGTTTGGTGGTGAACTCATGGAAGCGCTTCTACCTTTTATAAACAGCGTTTCCGATTCTTCTTCCGCGTCTGCGTTTATTCAACCCGCAGCGTCTGCGTTTTCTCTTCCTACCTTCCCCGGATACTACCCGGAGGACTGTTTGACCCAACCGTTCATTTACGGGTCGGATCTTCAACAAACCGGGTCATTACTCGGGCTCAACAACCTCTCTTCTTCCCAGATCCATCCTCTTCCTCCCACCAGATCCAATCTCAGCCCCAAGCCGTTACTCATGAAGCAATCCGGAGTCGCCGGATCTTGCTTCTCCTACGGTGCTCCGCCGAAGCCGACGAAGCTATACAGAGGCGTGAGGCAGCGTCACTGGGGAAAATGGGTGGCGGAGATCCGTCTCCCGAGGAACCGTACTCGTCTCTGGCTTGGGACGTTCGACACGGCGGAGGAAGCTGCGTTGGCCTACGATACGGCGGCGTATAAGCTGCGCGGCGATTTCGCCCGGCTTAACTTCCCTAACCTACGTCACAACGGATCTCACATCGGAGGCGAGTTCGGCGAGTACAAGGCTCTTCACTCCACCGTCGACGCCAAGCTCGAGGCGATTTGTAAGAGTATGGCGGAGACGGAGAAGACTACGGCGAAGGCGTCGAAGAAACGTGCCTCGAAGACGGTTACGTCGCCAGATCTATCGGAGACAGTCAAGGCCGAGGAGAATTCTCCACCGGCGACGGAGTTCGTTGAGTCCGCCGGATCTTCACCGTTGTCGGAGTTGACGTTCGCTGACACGGAGGAGCAGCCGCGGTGGAACGAGACCTTCTCGTTGGAGAAGTATCCGTCGTACGAGATCGACTGGGATTCGATTCTGGCGTGATCGGGTTCGTGTGTAATTTGGTTGAAGATTAGGGGTAAAATAGTAATTTGGAAGATTAGGGGTATAGTAGTTAATTTGGAAGCTTACCTGCAATGGAGTTTTTGGAAATTGCAGAGAGAGGCTATTAAGATTATGTATTTGTGTTAATCTCTGTGTCGGTCCAGCTGCGGTTTTTTTGTCACGCTCGACCATGCCACAGAATGTAATTTCTTTTTCTTTTTCTTGGGTCTAATGTAATTTCTAGTAGTATCATTTTTTGTTTATCTTAATGCGATATTTTTAGTATCTTTGTAGTAAAATGAAATTGTCGCACCGATACTTTATTGCATTTACATGATTTTACAATGGAGTAACATTATAGATAGATATACTAATATGCTCCATTAGTGGAAAGTAGTTTGAAGATGCGGTTTGTTGCTCCATAAATCTATATATTTGTTTGATAATGACTAATAATAACCAACAAACAAATCATAGTAGTCGTGTTGATACAAAAGTTCCCATGCGGTTCGACATCCTAGGGAAAAAAAAAACCATCTATGATAGCAGAACACTATGAAGAATTAGTACAATAAAGTGTGTATTTTAACATCGTAGGCATAATAAAATTTGTGCCCAAACGTTTGTTCCGCTAATAAAGTTGTATTCTGTGTTTGCCAAATTGTTCTCATGCAAAATGGAATCTTTCGAAAGCTGTAACGCTTTTACAAGAATCCACATAACGTATAGTTCAACCCCTTACATGTTTCTTTATACCCGTAGCTTATTGTCACATTTACTTTGGGATTTTTCTCGAACGAGATCAGTTTTGTAAAAGAAAATCTCAATATTCCCAGTTTTGTATAAGTCTTGTCCGTTTCAGTTCATAAATGGTGAAGCTTCGCGTGTTGGTAGATGTGGCCGGCCATGCCGCAGCTTTAGTGCACCATCTTCTATCATTTATCCACTTTTACTCAAAACTCAAATACAATGTTTGTATTTTGCAATCAAGAGAATAAAGAAAACCAATAATTCGATTCAGTCACTGTAGTGAAGTAGAAAAAAGACAAAAGTCTGGCTGCGAATGATCAGAATATTTATCACCCATTTTTTAAAAAGTGCATCCAATGTTTATTACTCGCTCCATTTCAAAATAGACCATGTTTAAGGTTACTTTTTTTATATTTCAAAATAGATAATATTTACATATGTTAATGCAATTTTTAACTTTATCAAAATTGTGTAACTAATATTTTATTGTAATCTATTTTATAATTGGTTAAACAATTTATAATTAATATTTTAATAATACTTTAAAATAAAAAATGATTTTTTAATAGTTATGTAATATTTTAAAACATCAAATATTTTGGAACGGAAGAAATATAATTTAGCTAACTGCAGAATTTTGCAGCGAATCTAGTTTATATTTGTAAAGTACAAAAAGCTAGAATATAAAGTTTTTTTTTTGTTTTTTTAAATTATCATTTTGAACAAAATACAGTAATCTCAAATCGTTTATGCGATGGCTCGTCAATCAAACTTTATTTTTTTGTTCATGTTTTTATCTTCAAAAAAATTGTTCTCTCTTACCATTTCAAATATATTTTGACGCATTAAGGATATTACAAGTTGTAGTAGTTTATAAGAGAGGTAGATTCCAAATTACGCAAAGGAAGCATGATAAAAGATGGAAAGTTTTAAAGGCACACAACATCAAAGGAGCCCACCAAAGATTATGTTCACACTCGATCTCTTTTCTTTCACATGCATTTTCAACTATGTTTCGTATAAAAATGGTTGTATTTAAGACAATTCTCTAACACCATTATTATTCCGTTGACGTGTAATGTTGAATACAAAACTAGTATCAAAACTATAATATATCTGATTAGGTGTATCCATTCTAGTAATATCCGTCCTTGATTAGTATTGATTCTAACACCATTATTATCCGTTGACGATGATGATGATCTCAAGTTAAATATCAAAGAACAAAATGATGATCTCAAGTTTAAGTAACAAGACCTTATAATCAAACTCGCGAATACTCTTTGTATTACTTGTTATAGTTTTTGTGTAACCTCAAGTTCTTAGTCAATCAATCACATCTTTATATTGATTGAGAATTTCCTAATAAGAATTAACATTGTTTCTGGTTATAAAAACCCAAAAAAGGAAAAAGCCAACGTAAACGAAAAAGAAATAATCTTTGGCAAACACACGTTTAGAACTCGTGTTTGCGAACCCCCGTGTGACAAGTTTAGCTGCATCACTTAATGATTCTTAGAATCTAAAGGAAAGTACATTGCTTGAGGAAGAGAGAGATCAATCAGACACCTCTTGCTATAGCACTAACTTTGGTGAGAAAGTGCAAGAACCCTCCTACCCATCAATGATCTTCTGCTGCAGATTTGTTGGTTTGTTTCCCTTCAAGAGCCCACTAAGCCCATTTTAGCTATCTTGTCCCTCCAACTTCACCAACCATTGCCAGGCAAGCAATTAAAAATTAAGCAAATTGCAATGAGAGTCGAGATTCAAGTCTATTTGATCCGGGTTCAAGTCCATTAAGGCCCGTTAAAATCGTTCCCGGAGTAAAGTAAATTAAAACATATTTCTTCTAAAGTTTAAAGTTAGAGATGTCGTTCAACTTTTCAATATCCTCATTGAACTTCCCAGAACAAAAAAAGTTGTCAAGATTTGAACTGATATATATCATAACGATCACATTGTTTAATAAACTAATCGCTTTTGTAGCCATTTGGTGGTATCATCACTACCACGATCAAACGGATTGTTATTTGATTAGGTCACTAGTAAAATTTCTTAACATTATTATATAAATTTGCTAAAGGTTATATAGTGCGGATCAAAAGAGATTGCGGTGTTAGTTTCGGTGAACCATAAATTAATCTCTATTATAAAACAAAAAATGTGGTCCTAGTATACATTTAAATGAAAATTATTTGTGCTTTACAATAACAAAGACCAATAAAACATAATATATCTCACATATAATATTAGAGACAGTGTCTCCTTGGAAACTTTGAATCCTTACTTTCTAAATAGATCCTTCATGGATCGATAATGACAATGTTAGTGGTTTAGAGTGGAGTCTTAAGAATTAAATGAGTTCTGAATCTTTTGGTTTACGGACGTGCAATAGGAATCTCTCAGCCTTACATGTTGAGATGTAAGGTTTATTTTGGGTAACTTCATGCATGAAAGACATGCGGATAACCTCGATCCGATTCGAGACGGACTGCTCAGATCTAATAGACATGACTACGAACCCGATGGACTGGCCAGCCTTCGCGTCAGAAACTGAGTTGTTCCAGAGATTACATGAGGATTTCGAGGACGTGAGCATGGTTCATATTCCTCGTAGTAGAAATGGTCGGGTGTACTCGTTAGTAAGAGAAGAAAGAACTAGAATCTATATTTTCTCCCATATAGATTAAACACAAATAAACATAGGTGCTTCTCGGAGAATATGCTCGTCTATCACCACTTGATCAAGAGTAATTGGGTAGCTGACAAAAAAAATCTGATTAGAGAGTGAACGAATCATAGCCTATAGGTATGAATAATTGCAAGTTAAAAGTGTTAAATAATACAATTTCACATTTATAAGATGTTCTTTTGTTACATTTTTTGAGATATCATACAAAGTCTCACTTTAGAAATTTAGACAAGAATTATCTAATATATAAATGAATGTCCAATTCTAATTAGTACGAGACATTTTGGAAAATAACCCAAAAATAAATTTATGAAGACTTACATATTAGGTCCAAAGTAGACAATATCGTACTAATCGGATAATAAAGAGTTGAACATGAGTTTCATAAACCCAACAATTGGTATCAGATCGGTATGACGATGATCTACAAGAAAAATATCCTTCAAATAGGAATGAGACCCTTCAAAAGAGGATATTTGTGGCATAATTAGTCAAAAGATCATGGAACATGTGATGTTGTGGGAGAAACATTCTCAAAGGAAACTATGCAATTACTGGTACAAGGTGGTGCCAAGATGATCGCTGAAGGAAAAACATACAAAATGAGTGTGGTCCTTAGTTTAAGTGGGAAAATGTAAAATATCAAACAAAGTCTCACATTGAAAGTTTAGACGATGAGTGACTAATATGTAAAGAGATGTTTAACTCTAATTAGTACTAGGAATGCCTAATATGTAAAAAGATGTCTAACTCTAATTAGTACAACACCTTTTGAAAATGAGCCCAAAAGTAAATTCATGTGGACTTGCCTATTAGATCAAAAGTAGATAATATCGTAATAATGAAACAATAAAGAGTTAGAATGAGTTTCACAAACACAACAATAAGTATTTTAAATTATGTTAAACTATGTTAATTTTGATTTGAGAAAGCAAAAACAAACTTCAGCTTGTGAAAGAGTAAAATGAATTGCTTAACTTTTTTGAGTGGGGGTATGAGTGCCAAAGCCCTACCCACATGATTTTCAATATTGTCGCTCTCAGGAGTACAACTAAATCAAACTCTATCTTCATCTACTTATCTTTTAGAAATTAATATAAAACACAATATTATCCTTACATAAGTTATTTTTCAAGGGATTGCTACTTAACGATTAAATAAAAGTGTTTTCTTTAGTTCTAAAGGCCTACCTCTATGTTGATTTATATGATAACACATACCTAACTTTTCTTTTCATCCTTTACATTATTGGATTGTTGGGGCCTGTTAGTTTCAATATATTTGATTTTTTGGTCCAAGTGCATGTATATATCATTCCAGCAAATCAATACTGTACTATTTTAAAGGCTTGAACGCAATTAGCCAACTAGAGTCAAAGCGGGAATCGAGCATGCCTATTTATTTACACATATATATTGTTTATGTGTTTTCTAATCTCCAAGAAATTCATTAACTAATCTTACTTGCTTGACGTTGAGTTAACGTTTCAAAAAGTTTTGACTATTTGAAAATTGAAATGACATTAAAGAAACCAAACTGTTTAAAGTGGAACCACAATCTTTCGTCTGGTTTTCCAAACATTTTTCTCTTACGATATTTTTACTATTGTGAGAATTTATATTAACTCATTTAGAGCACTCTTATTAAAGGGTTCTACGCTCTATGTTATCAATATTATATATATATATATATATATATATATATATATATATATATATATATATATATATATAATATTAGTATTTAATTATGGAATTTTTAAAAAACACAACCGAAAATATCTAAAAATATATACTTTGAATTATGTTTTCTATAAAATTAAAAAAATTACAATTATATATATATATATATATATATATATATTATTTTTTTTGAGAACTCCAAAACTAGAACCCATGAATGAAAATGCTCTTACTTCCCCCATGTCGCAATACTTTTGCCATGCACTATTCATAGTCTTTTTCTTTTGCCATGCACTCCTTAATTTCATGGTCATTGGTGCTACAGTTTGGTGATATAGTTAGAAGCTAGTTAAAACGGGGACATGGCAAATGAAGATTGATGAGTGTATGGTATAAACAACAATAAAGGGTAATGTGACCACACAGCTTGTGACTTGTGAGTACCATTAGATTAAGAAACAAGCCTCGTGCCCTTAACATCTTTTTCTTTACACCATTGTCTTTCTTTTTCTTTTCATATAATAACACGATGATTTTATATTGTATTAGCAAAAGTAAAGCCCACAAAGCCTCATTGCATCATCACACTTGTCACATTCACATGTATTTTTTTCTGTAATTATTTAATCTATTTAGCAAAAAAACTATTTTAATCTAAGAATGTACTTCCACACACAAATTATGTTGATATCTAATAAAACTTTGAAATTTGAGTTAATCAAATAAATGAAAAACTAACCAATGCATGTTGACAGAGGTATCTATTAAATGAGTTCCATAGTGACCAAATATTGATATCACATTTGGTACACTAAATCCTTATATGGATACAAAGCCCATCAATTAGAAATTAGCATAAATCTCAAAGAAGAAGAAGAAGAGGTGACGACCATTGAATGTTGAATGTGAATGATTCAGTCAAGAAGCTTCTTGTACATGATGGAATAAAGTTGTAATGAACCCACTTCAGTCCTTCACTCTTTTGACCCCCCATCACTTCTTCATATTATCCACCAATTTTACAACATCTTTTAATAAATATTCACCACCTAGTTTGCAAAGACAGTTGGTATTGCACCACCTAGTTTTCATTTTTTTTGGGAAGAGGGTTTTAAAATGTTTTTTTACTTCAAAAGCAAAAAGCATGCAAGAGCTGTCAGCACAAGAATTTCAAAGCCTAGAAAGAAAAGTTTATAAAAAGAAGAAGAATTTTATAAAAACCAAACATAAAAAGCAGAACCATTCCATTGAGTGATCGATCCAAAAACCAAACCCCAAGAAAACAAAAGCTATGATCAAAGGAAGAGATGGAAACAGAGGAGCTTCTGCTTCTTCTGGTTACTCTACAGATTTGTTGGTTTGTTTCCCTCCAAGAACCCACTTAGCTCTTACTCCTAAGCCCATATCTAGCCCATCACGTCCCTCCGACTCCACCAACCGTCGTCCTCACCACCGTCGCCAGCTCAGTAAACTCTCCGGCGGCGGCGGAGGAGGAGGACATGGGAGTTCAGTTTTATGGGCTAAACAAGCAAGTAGTAAGAATATAGACGAACCCACTTCTCCTAAAGTCACTTGCGCTGGTCAGATCAAAGTCCGGCCTAGCAAACGCGGCGGGAAAGGAAAGAACTGGCGATCGGTGATGGAGGAGATCGAGAGGATACATAGCAGTAAACCCCAGAGAAAGTTTTTTGGAGTGAAGAAAGATGTGATGGGGTTCTTGACTTGTCTGAGGAATATCAGATTCGACTTCAGGTGTTTTGGTGATTTCAGACATGCTGATGTCACTAGCGACGATGATGAAGATGAGGATGGAGAAGAAGAAGAAGAAGAGGAGGAGGAGGAGGATCCGAAGACTGCTTTCTCCAAATGGTTTATGGTTTTACAAGAGGAACAGAGTAACAAAGACGAGGAGAAAGACAACAACAACAACAAGTGCGTTCTTGAAAACACAGACGCAGAACCGGCGGTTCCGCCGCCGAACGCGCTTTTGCTGATGAGGTGTAGATCAGCTCCAGCGAAGAGTTGGTTAGAAGAGAGAATGCAAGCGAAAACAGAGCAAGAAAACAGAGAGAAACATCAAGAAGAGGAAACAGAGCAAGAAAACAGAGAGAAACAACAAACAGAGGATCAAGAGATGATGAGTATGAAAAATGATGAAAAGGATTTGAGATCAATAGTGGAGGAAGAGAAGATGGACTTAGTGTTGATGAGATACGATACTGATTATTACAGACTCTCTTCAGACATTGCTAAGGAAACTTGGGTTGTTGGAGGAGTTCAAGATCCTCTGTCTCGGAGTCGAAGCTGGAAAAGCTAAATTTTTACCATACTACTGTTACTCATCATTAATCAACGTATTTTAAGGATATGATTAAGATTTTTTTACTATCATTTTTATTACCTATTAATTAATTAATCTTGATACTGCTTTTTCGTTTCTTGAGTTGCAAGGATTCATTCCCCTGTCTTGTATCTCAAAAGGTTTGTTTCTTTTTTTCTTTTTTTCCTTTCTTTGGTTGGCGGATTATTGTGATGTAATGCAAATATGCACATAATATTATACTTCTTAAAAATATGCTTAATAGATAATTTCTTTTGTACTTTGTGTTTGATTATATGTTTAGTACTATATGTTTGTAAACTAATTGGGAGTTCAATAAATGGAGCATATTATAGATAATCTTATTATCAAATTCAGATGAAATAGGGAAATCAATCTGTGCCAATCATTTATAATGGACACTATCTACATTTTATGCTTGTAGAAGATCCAACAAGAGCACCCTCAATGGAGAGGGGAGATGTTCTAGCTCTGGGATTTTCAAAATATATATATGTTTATGTATATATTTTTAATAATATTTATTTGTAATATTCTTAAATTTATGAGAACCCAATTTAAAATTTCTCTGCAAAGATATTTTTGCTTAAATTTTCTGTAAAGTTAAAAATTATATAATTAAATATATATATATTTTAAGAACCTCGAAGATAGAATTCTCATTAGAGGTGCCCTAATAGATGAATAATCACAAGAAATAAACCTACATATGATTATTGTTAAATATCTATAATGAAAGTATATTTCATTTTTTTTTTAATATCGTTGTTCATCTTCTGGTTAAGCCATATTCATTTTTGGATAGATTTTAAATTATACAGAAAATAGATCTTATAATAATAATAATAATAATAATAATAATAAATTACTCAGTCAACTTTATTTGGTTACCATAAGAGCATGATTAACCGGGGTCTCTTAAGGTGGGGTTCTTAACTTTTCTAAGAGACGTATCTTAACTTTTAACTAAGAAAACCTAAGAACCGTCTCTTAAATAAGAACCATAAGAGCCGTCTCTTACCGGAAAAAATGTAAAAAAAAAAAAAAATTAAAAAGATACATTTTACGTAAAGAACCCCACCTTAAGAGACCCATGTTAATCACGGCCTAAGTTTTCTACTGAAATTATTTGATTATAATATTTTACTCTACTGAATTTATTTGATTAGAGGCCTCGTCAATTTTCGTTGAGTTTATTAAGCATGGTTGGTTTTAATACACCTAGCTAGATTATATAAAGATTCCATAGTAAACATCAAGTTCAGTTGTGCACACTAACACTTAAGTCCTCGAAGCAAGACCATTGACATGATATATGTCGTTTCTAATTTATAGTCATGTTTCAAGCATCAAAATTATAATATTGAGTTTGTGAAAAAAAAGAAACTGTCATATCATTTTCCTTATGTGATGAGGTTTTATTTATCCCTTTGATAAAACAAGTTTGATGGTAATAAATAGGGATGGGCACGAATCGAATATCTCCATAATTTCAGTACTTGTGATTTGCTTCGTATTTTACGTATATATGATTTTCCGATTTGCTTTGCTTCGGAGAAATATGGATATCCGGTTTTCTGGATATCCATATTTTTTTGAGATATTTACGAATATTTACGGATATATCATTTACTTCGTTTAATACAAGTTACTTAAGAAAAACTATAAAATTTTGTTTTCAAAAAAATAATTTTACATAATATAAAATAAAAAATAAAAATAAATGAAACTAGATATTCCATAAATTTCTAAAATTAATCAAATTTTCTTATAAACACAATTTTTTTTGAATTTTTTTGTTTTTATAAAGATTTTATAAGTAAATTCTAAATAAAATTAATAAAATTATATGTTAAAATAATAATTTTATAAAATTATACATATAAAAATCTATTTTTATTTATAGATATACATCTATTTGTATAATGTCGGATCGGATCGGATATCCGGCTCTAAATTTTTATACATTTATGGTTTGATTCTTTTTAACGGATATTAACTTTTAGCATTTGATTTGCTTCGGTGATTTACGGATATCCGGATTTTACGGATCGAATCGAAACGAATAACGAATCGAATCAAATTTAACGGATAAAATGCTCAGCCCTAGTAATAACTCACAAAAATTCCTTAAAGTAAGAAACCGATTAAATAAAATGACCTAACTTTGCACAAAAAATGACCTAACTCAGTGTTTTGTAACAAGCTGGAATTTTCCTAATTTATTTTTTATGATGTTATTTTGGTGATGTAGGATGACTATTTACTTGAAGATATATGTGTTAAAATAGAGTCAATTGAACTAAGTAGATACTTAAAGAAACTTGAACAACTAAGTAGATACCTAAAACAATTTATAGTTTGACCTTGAAAAACATTATAATTTTGAACTTGAATTTACTAACAACTTGAACTTAAGTAGATACTTTTTAACTTGGAACTAAAACTTAAATAAATTTAAAACAACTTAAAACTAAGATAAACCATCTAAGCAACATCCGTCACAGAAGAATTAAGATAGACCATCTAAGCAACACACGTCACAAAAGAACTATAACGATGCTGGAGTGAGGTCCTATATCTTACAGAAGTACATATTACGATGTAGGGGTTAACCACTCAATTTTTCTTCTCGGGTTACAATTTTCATAATTGATAGGTTGCACAAGACATTGAACACTTTGCTATAATCCTAATTTCATGTAAACTATCTTCAAGCAGGTTGGATCAAACTTTTGCTTTGTTAAATCCATCAATACCATGGAGAAAGTTTTGTTGTTGTTTTAAATCCTGACTATTTCAAAAACTTAAAAGTTCCAATTTATTTTTGCTTTACAAATATTTTGTTATTCACAATTAATCATTATTTTTTCTATAATATGACTATCATTTGAATATCTGTTAATTAGTTTTGAGATTGTGCTTTTAGGTTTCTTGAGTTTTCATGATTCTCATGTTTCATATCTCAAAAGTTTTTTTCTCTTTATTTCATGTATTTCATCATGATTATTGTGAAGTAATTACATGTACAAAAATTGCTCAATATCTCTGTTTTGTATTTTCTATTTGATTATATATTAGTGTATATTTGTAAACCAATGAGAAGTTCAATAAATGGACCATAGTATAGGTAATCATATTATAAAATTCAAATGAAAACAGAGACATTAATCTCCGCCATTCATTTATAATGGATAATATCTACATTTTTATGCTTGTAGAAGACCTAATAAATGAATGATCACAAGAATCAAACCTACATATGATTATTGTCAAATCTCTATAATGAAAGTCTATTTCATTCTTCTTCCATATCTTTGTTCATCTTGTGGTAAATCAGGATTAGTTATCGATAGATTTTAAGTAATATTGAAAATAACTCTGATTATAATAGTAATAATAATAAAATAATTCATATGTTACTCTAGTGAATTTTTTTGATTATCATACTTTACCCTAATGAACTTGGTTGATTAGAAGGTTTGTCAATTTCTGATCAGTTTATTACACATGGTTGGTTTAACAAATCCAGCTAGATCACATAAAGTTTATGGAGTAAACACTATGTTCAGTTGTGCCCACGAACTCATAAGCCCTCGAGGGAAGGCCATTAACATGAGCTATGCCATTTCTAGTCTATAGTCAGGTCTCCTAAAAGGGAGAATTTTTTCTGATCATTTCTATGAAATTTTGCTTATCCGTTTGATACACAATTTTGATAGTAAACACACACGAAAAATCCCCTAAACTAAGAAATCGATCAAATAAAATGACGTAACTTAGTAAAACAAATAAAAAAGCAGACACAATCTGTAAGTTTATGAATCTCTTAAATTAAAACTATATAATTCAACTTACTCTAACCCAAAACTCCCATCTCATTCACAACAACTAAACCCGAGCCGAATCCTTTAAACCGGACATTTCCACCCACCTGTTTCCTAAACCGGACATTTGCCACAGCCAAGGCTCTTCTAGTATCCTCATCTCCAGGTGTCTCCATCATCAAAAACTCATAATCCTGAATGGCTTGTTGCCATTTCCCCAACTGAGAGTAAACCAAACAAACATTCATAACAATCAGACCAATTCTTAAACTCAGTACTAGTTCCACCGGTTCTTGAATTAACATACCTTCGCATAAGAATCCGCCCTGCGCCTCCTAGCCTTCCGGTACGATGGCTGAAGGTTGAGAGCCAGTGTGCTATCATCTATAGCTTTGTCGTACAGACCAAGCTTAAATCTTGAAGCGGCTCTATTACATAGCAAGAGGGCATTGGTGGGATCTTGCTCTAGTCCTTCCGTGTAATCCACGCAAGCCGCTTCGAATTTAGACGCATTGAATAGTAAATTTCCACTGAGTCTGGCGGCAGCAATCGCTCTCGCTTTCCTATCCACTGCGTTAACTTCTTCTTTGCTTGGATCCAGTCGTGCCGCTTGCCTTGACGCCATCACTGCATCTTCAAATCTGTCCATAAAAGAAAACAACATGAGTCTCCTCACATTTTAGAAGTACTTTGATGTGTTAATGCCAGTGACCTTCCAGCTGCAATGTAGACCTGAGCTCCGACCATTAAGAGGTAAGAAGTAATAGAAAGACCAAATATCTTTATTGAACAATGGATATCAAAGTGTTTTGTTCCTTTCTGGTACACATCATACGCTTCTTCGTGTCGCTGAAGATGCAATAATGCCTCGGTTTGGAGCGCATGGACCTTGACATTTGAGAATTATGACTCCTTGTTAGTACATAAAATACATTAGCTATGATATTATGAACAAGAAAGAAAATCCAAACCCTAGGAGAAGAATCTGCTCCATATGATATTACAGAGCAAGTTTCTTTCAACACAACATTCCATTGCTTTGAACTCCTAGCTTCGTCACACCTCCTTAAGCATTTTATAACATCGTCAACTTGTTCTACATGTTTTGTCTCTGTGTATTTTCCAGCTTGGTTATAGTGACACAAAGCTTTTTCAACCTCGCCCAATCTAGTTAAAAACAAACAAAACTCATGGTATAATTTGTCATTTTGTAATTCTAATCAGTTAGTGTTATTACATATGTGAAAAAAGAACAATGCAAAATAGAAGAATATATGGAATTAAGAAAACGACACAAATTTAACATGGTTTACCAAATTGACTACGTTCGCATACAAAGATAAATTGACTACGTTAGAGGTCATTTTAAAATATGAATATCTTACATTAAAACTTTATCCTGACGGATTTGTGGGTTTAGGTCCAATAAAAATGACTTAAACAGAGTATCACAGTCCATATAAGAGTGACTTTACAGTTTATACCGGTGGATCACACCAGATTCAAACAGAGCCGTGCCTAAAATGTAATTAAAAAAAAAAGACATTTGCCTGAGACACCCGATTAATATAACTTTAAATAGTTCGAATCTAGTGGTTTAGACATTTTTTGTAAAACATTTTCCACTAGAGTTGGACTAATTCACTTTCTGAATTCAACTTTTTTCTTCTATATGATATAACTATAGCATAATAGACTTATTCTTTTATAGTTTTAGATTTGTGTATTTGGTGAAGATGATATACCGTATTATAAAATTATTTTCAGTACAGTTTTTTTGGGTGCAAATGTTGAGAAATTTATTTTCAGCATAGTTATAAATAAGTTTATTTTAAAAACTTAAAGCCATGATTAATCCGGATCTCTTAAGGTGGATTTTTTAACGTAAAATTTGTCTAATTTTTTTTTTTTTTTACAATTTTCCCGATAAGAGACGTCTCTTATGATTCTTATTTAAGAGACGATTCTTAGATTTTTTTAGTTAAAAGCTAAAAAACATCTTTTAGAAAAGTTAAGAACTCCAGTTTAAGAGACCCAAGTTAATCATGCTCTAACGACCTTAATGGCTTAACCCTTTGCACGGCACTGGATTCAAGGCATATAAAGACTTCGTGAAACCAAGTAATGAATAAACAAAAGAGAACATAGCGAAGAAACTCAACCTGAGTTGGAGAGAAGCGAGTCTTTGATGAGCTCTCTCGTAATTAGGGTTTAACCTTAAAGCTTCTTCGCAAGCATCGTAAGCTTCTAAAAGACGACCAAGACTTATCAAAGCTGCGGATTTGTTAGACCAATACGTCGGCGTTTTCGGATCAGCCAATATAGCTCTCTCGTAAAACACAAGAGCTTCTCCAAACCGTCCACGACAATACTCTTCGTTTCCCATTCTCTTCAGAGCCTCCGGACCAAGTCTGTAGTTGCTCTCACACGGACTAGTCTGTGCCACGTCGGTAGAGTTAACCGCGGGCTGTGGTTTCACGATGATGTTTCCCATCACGCCGTTTGGTGAAAACGTCTTGCTCTCTGGTCTTGGTGAAGCCGATGACACCGATCTTCTGGCCGAATCTGATGACTTTCTTGGTTTACTTTGTGAAGAAGAACCTGTTGATTTTCTTGGAATGATTTTAGGGTTTGTAATGGTGGTTGACTTGGGAGGCAAGTAATCTTTCTCTGGCAAAGAGGGTTTCCGCCTGCGAGGGCTCCAACTTTCGAAAATACAGCCAATGAGACTCTCACAACCCAATCTTTGACTAGTAGAGATGTTTCTTGATTTCGCCATTTGAAGAAAAAAAGAAATTGAAGTCTTTCAAGAAAGATAAAGCTGTGTGAAGATGATTGAGTGAGAGAAGTTTTATGAGTTGAAGGTGAAAGCTGTTTAATGTATTTATATACTATAAGTCTAACTAGAGATTTAAGGTGATGATTAGCAAGAGCTGTGAGGGCTGTACACAGCTTTATTTTTGTCTACAGCCAAAAAAACAAAGCAATCAAATTTTAATTTACATTTTAAAAGTTACAGCCACAACTAATTTTTATTTTAGTTTATGGCTTTAAATAGCAAGTTTTCCAGAGCACTACCTAGAATGCTTTCAGTAATAATTTCTCTCTTTCCTATCAAAATGTTTTCTTGTTCCTTACGAAAATATATATAATATATATACAAATTTAATGCATATTTACTGTAGATATATATATAGTCTAACTATAAATTTCAAAAAATAAATAAAATCTCACATATGTTCATTATATGTGATATTTAAAAACTATATTCATTTATTTTAAATACACATTTAATAATTACATAATAATTAATCAGTTTAAAATGTGATTAATTAATATCTTTTTCTTTTAAAAATAATCCATATTTTAGAAAAAAATTCAAAAAAAAACATTTTCTAAACATTGCATTTATAATCAAAATCTGATATGTGTAAAAACTATAAAAGTAGATCATTTTGAAATGGAATGGATATTTATCAATTTGATTTTGATTTACATTCAAGCATAGTGAAAATCTTAATCTAAATATACATATAATATTTACTAATCATGATTTCCTCAAAAAACTCACCACAAAAAATTTACAGCAAAAAATCTGCAGCTATAACATTAAATCTTACAATTTAAATTCTACAGCAAAAAATCTACATCTACATCATTAAATCTTACGGCTTATATTCTACAACTAAAAATATAAAGCTACAGTAGTAACCAATCAAATTCTTACTAATGAGTTCTTTACAAGAAAACCAACTTTTTTTGTCTGCCTTTTGCTTTTGGTTTCTAAAATCCAAAGATTAGGTTTTAATTTGATTTTATGAGGTTGATTCTTTAAGACATTCGTTATTGACATAATGATAAGAATATTATATTGGACTGACCCCTATCGTTGAATGTTTATGTCTTAATTGATAAAGACGAAAGTTGTAATAGATTGTTGAAATATGTTTGGAGCCTAATAAGATTATTATAGCTTTATTGCCACTGTTTCTCGACATTTACGGTAATGATTAGTTCAAGTTTTAGTTGGACAGATGAGCAAGTGCGGTAACAAGTGATTGATCGTGCCATATTATTATTATATATTTTGTGATTGTCTGATTGTTCGTACTTTTGTTTAAATTAGTTTATACATCATATTCATAGCTCTTTTTTTTTTTGAAACTGGCCTTCATCATATTCATAGCTTTAAACTAATACCAAAATCTACAAATTTTTAGTGCATATCAAAATTGTTTAGTTTTTCTCAAGTAAGGACTCCGATTAAGGATATAACGTATGCAAGTCTGCAACGATTTGTTAACTTAAAAAAATAAATCGATACTGTTCTGTATGATATTATAATAAAGTTTACTTTTGGCCATCATACTACTAAGTTAAATTTTGATAAAAAGCTTTAGTGGTATTTATAGTCTTAATGTTTTGTTTTTGTACTGAAAAAATGTATTTTGACTGGAAAATGATATAACTACGAAATTGTAATAAGGTATACGTAAAATTTGCCTCTTCATACCAACTTATGGTAATGGCTTTAGCCTGTATTACAGTAACAAAATAATGAAAAGGCTAAAGGCCAAAGGGTCAATGTCTAATGGTGCTTTAAAAAAAGTAATTAATTAACGGAATAATTAAGTTTATCCTCTCAAATGCCAAAGCTTTTGCAATAATAGAGTGGATGACTGATAACTAAATTGATAACAACCATTTTATTATTATTTGCTTTTTGGTCATCAACACCCATCTTATTATTATTATTATTATTATTATTATTATTATTATTATTATTATTATTATTATTATTAATTTCACTCAAAGTGATTGGTGAAAATGATTTGCTGAAAATCCGCTTAAACATTTAGATATAATAAACGTGAGCTTCTTTTTCTTAACTGCTAGTTGTACGTGCTTAAGTTATGAATGATGATTCATTTGACATTATACAGTTTTTAGCTGATCAAAATATATACAGGTAACAGATTTTATTATGTTTTTACAAGATGTGTGGAAGTGGAGAGATTACACGGTGTCGTTGTGTGAGTTCGAATGAGTCGGTGTCGGGGACCTTCTGCCTCAAAAGTGAATGTGTTTTTGCCTGCCGACAACTTAGAAAACTCGTGCTATATAAGGAGAAGGCTACTTCGAAAAAAGAAGAAGAAAGAAGGATAAAGCTATGAACGAAGTTATAATAAACCCAAAACAAGCCACGTAAAGATTCTCTTAAATCTCTCTTTTCAAAACGTTTCAACAAAAAATCCAAAAAGGTATTCAATAACTCTCGACTCATAATCTCATTACTCGATTATATTTTCAACTAGGTGTTTCGTCTGCTTGCGGATAATAATCATCTTACAGTCACTTATTAATAAATAGATTATAAATTCAAATATCATAATAACTTATTGTTTATATTTTTATCATTTTAAATTGAACCTAAAATTGTTTATATATGAAAAGGTGTCCAACTAAATCAATCATATATTAATTTATAGTCTATAATTTAATATAGTAAATAAATCTAATTATCTATTAAGAGTAAAAAACCATTACTGTAACAAGTGTTTTAAAAAGCCGTGTAGTCGATTGTTTAGACAGAGTAGGTGCTAAGCCTTATAAAACCGTAGCAATTATCTTCTAAACCATCTAGACAATTATAATACTGTAATAATAAATAATATATAGTTTATTAATGACAAATTATAATAATAAATATTATGTCATGAAAATAAAATAATATAAATCTTATCATGTAGTCTAATAATATTTAATATTCAATATATTGCTATAATTTATAAACGCCTAAACCGCTTAACTATTACCTAAATACCTGATTCATCACTATAAACGTTAGGCGTTGAATTACCAACTGCTTAGCACATAATGCTTTCTTGAACACAGTATATAACACATGATCAATATACCTCAGTTAAATATAAAGACAATTATGATTTCACTTACCAACAACAAAATAAGGATATAATAATCCTCAAATCCAGCAAATGAGAAATAATTCTTGAGCAACTAAGTGGAGCTTTTGAGAAAAAAAATATTAGATTTCCTCACAAATGTATAATCATCTCTTACTTACTAATAGAGAAACATTTTAATACAATAATATTTATTTTGTAATTTACTTACTGACAGCAGGATTAACCGGGGTCTCTTAAGGTGGAGTTCTTAACTTTTCTAAGAGACGTATCTTAGATTTTAACTAAAAAAACCTAAAAACCGTCTCTTAAATAAGAACCATAAGAGCCGTCTTTTAGCGGGAAAAATACAAAAAAAAAAAAAAAATTAAAAAGACAAATTTTACGTTAAGAACTCCACCTTAAGAGACTCGGGTTAATCATGGCCTCATACCATGTTGAAGTGACAACTCCACAATACTCATCAGTCTAAATAGTCAACTCCCCCTTCATGCACATAATACACGACTAGTGTTGATGTCAAACGTGTGAATACATCAGAAAACCTTGCTCAGAACATAAAATGAAGGAGATAACTGGCAGTGGGATCTTTGATCGTAACCAAGAAGATGATGCATCAGAGCTCATTAGTGTTCCAAGTGGCAGGATATATCAGGCATGTATCAACATATCAGTAGGCATATAATATATAGCTGTTTTTTTTCAAGAAGCCCATTATGGCCTCTAAAGCGTTTCAAACTTACACAGAAACATTATGGATTTCAAGCAGAGGACACTGGAGCCTGGAGCTGGAGGCTGCCTATATATAATATATAAGATTCTATCTATATTGTAGTACCAATGATATCCCGTCATCATATATCATCTTGACTTTTTTTTTTCTTAAAATATATCATCGTGAGTTATGCTTCATTGTCAATAGATTTTTTTTTTGTCAATGAGTACTTTCATTAAAGTGTTCAAGTCAATCCAGTTGTGATGGAAAAACAAGCAAGTTTAAAACAGAGTACACAAGGATAAAAACATCAGTAGATGTCTTATGATAAAAGAAAAATCTTCCTAAGACATATACTCCCTCTGTTTCAAATTAATGTATGTTTTAGAAAAATAATTTGTTTCAAAAAGATATATTTTTTACATTTTCAATGTATTAATTAATGATAAATTGCAAATTTCAAAATGTTTACTAAAATTTTATTGGTTAAAAATTATAGAGAATAATTAACTACAAAAAATTATGCATTGGAACTTTAAACATTATATGTTTTCTTAATTAGTGTGAAAATCGTAAAACATACATTAATTTGAAACAGATGGAGTATTAGGGATAAATTTTCAACGAAACCGTTGAATAGGTTCAGCTCATTTTAAGTGTCTTAACTATCTCCGATCCCAACGAAAAACAAATTCACCAATCATATCATTGGCAATACTAGTACTATATGGTAAAGCACCAAACGATGCATGATAATGTGTGTATTATAACCTTTTTCAATTTGTAACCAAAAAAAAAAAAAAAAACATCAAACCAACTAAATTCTTCAATTTCACTCTAATTTAAAAACAATGTAAAATCAAATTCACAGGAGGTATAGGATTAAACTAGTATATATTTTGCGTAATTATATATTCCATTGTACCTAATTTCCAATTTGTTCAACTCAAGATGTAGAGTTCTTAGTCTATTTTTTTCCTGCCCTATATATATATATATAAAATAAGTACACGAATTTAAATACGTTATTCTCTATAGTCGGTCTTATATATAAACCAATGATAAGAAAACGCACAAATAGTCTAAATGATTATTTATAGCATATCTATGTTTTCCTGCAGACTATTCAAAAACTCTATATATTTTCGTTGCATTTAAAATTTATTTGACATCTCTAATTAATGTGGGATGCATTTATTTGACATTATCAACAAATCTTCTCAAACCTAATTCTTGGGCAAATCAACTGTAATCAATAAGAACATATCCATATTTAATGTTCATCGTCACATGCATTTTGTATTCAAACAAATAATTTACTCTTATAAACTTAGAAGTTTTATAGTTTTTTCCATGTTTCAGAATGATCTATATTTTAGAAAAAAATATTTCAAAAAGATTTATTTTTGAAATTTTCAATGTATTTTTATTAGATATACTGATAAAATTTTGAAGATCTAATTTGTTTATTGTTATGGGAAATAATAAAACATAAAATTAATATAATTATATTTAATATTTAAAATATTATTAATGTGTGAAAAATTAAAACATATTGTATATTTTTTGAAATGAAGGGAGTAGTATTTTATTGTTGACTATCTTTCATTAATGTTATACAGAAGGCGGTCGTATAACATGATAACACTGTAAGAGTCGAGACGCCTCAATATAAGGGTCAAAACTTTAAAGCCGTGAGTAGAGGTATCTGACCATTGCGCACGTAAAAATATCGTCTCATCTGCATGGAACCATCTGCACAAACATTTTTTTTTCTCATTTGCACAAAGTATCTTATACGTTACGTCCTCTCATTGTAGTAAAATTTTGTTTGATTTTTTTTTACACAAATTAAGTAAATTGTTTAATTTTGTTTTCGTAAATTGTTTAAATTTGTATATATGTCTAGGCTACTAAGTTTAACTAATCAGAATAAAGAAAGGAAATTTTTGTTTTTGTTAAGCTTATTTAGAAATATATAAGACATTATATCTTCATTTTTTGTAAAAAAATAAAACGATTTTTTGGTAACAAAAAACATACAATACGTGTGAAAAATTGCAAAATAATATGTTTTTTTTTTCTGTTAAATGGAACTAATATGTTGCAAGATAATACCGCTCACGCATTCTTAGTTAAGATGGTTCGATGGTGTATGATTAAATTTATGTGATATTGGCAAGTAGATATATACTTCAATGCATATACTTGAATTTTGCATTTATAATCGCTTCAAAATTATTTAATGAAAGCGGTAGACAAGTACTGAATATTTAATTCTTCCACCAGGAAATAACAACTAATTTATGTCGGAATATAATTATATTAACTGATGGACTTAGAATTATGATTCCATCTAACCATATAGTTTAATAATGTTATTGACATTTCGTTGTAGCTTTCAAACACAAAATTCTTTATTTTATATTCTTCAGTTTATGAAGTTAAAGTTTTTTTTAAACTATAAGTTAAAGTTTATCTAGTACGAAATAAATTGTAGGGAAGAGACATGAATCTTAACTGTGGTTGCATGCATGGAGGAGGGGATTTGTTGGGAGCTTTAAAAGCTTGTTCTCCCATCCTTTATTAGTTTATAGTACGTTGTTATTTTTTCATTTGTGTCGTAGTATTTATATTTTAGTGACATTTAAGTTCTATTTATGTATGAAACTTCAAAGACTAATGACCGATATTTTTTTTGTAAAAGTAACCGATATTTTCAAACATAAATGAATGTGTTACATAATGTTAGTCTATTACTAGTCGATGTAACATCAATTACATAACGCAAATTATGAATGCCAATTATTATTTTATTGGAGTTCTATATTTGCAATACTATGTTATATGGTGTCTGCTAAACACACTAAACGTTTTGTTTGTTTTTAAAGTAAGCACAATAAATATAATTCACAAACATAAAACACTATCAATCTATGAAACCCTAGCTAAAAGAAAAATATATGGTTTAAGAAGAAAAAAAGAGAAAAATATATGGTTTTACACGTTTTGGTTTCTAATTTAGACATGCATACGTACATATATCGAATGTAACTTATTGTTTTTGATCATCATGCATATTCTGAAAACATCCCTTCATGGATCCTACTCTCGGTTCATCATCATCACGAGACCGAGTTTCAAAATTCGGTCTAGATCGATTCAGATCATTAATATGGGAGAAAATAGAAGTTGGAATTATGAACGAGAAAACTATCTCATGACATGTCATGACATGGCTTTTAGTTGTTTTGAATTTTTTTTTTAATTTTTATTCAATTCGTTGTACTAACGAATTAACATATCTAAAGAAAAACAATAATAAAGTGGTGTGAGGGAAGTTGGTTAGTAATGTGTGTTATATAACCAAAAGCGGGAGTAGGATTTAATGTGAGTTATTAAAGTTTGCATCGGCATTCATCAACCTTCCTTTCTCCCATCTTTAATTGTCTTCTCCATTTATTGACCTCAAACTCTTCTTCCTTCACATAATCCGTGATCTTATCATCATCATCATACATACACACATGATCCATCCATATCACTTCACCACCAATCTGTTTTTTTTTGGTTCTATTTAAGAACATAAGATAATTAATGATGATGAATGATGGTGATTGTAGCGATGGTGGTAGAGGAGAGAGGCCAAAACAGACAGATAAGTTGGTTAGCACTTCACATCTAAGAGCATTATTAACCAGGAACCCCAGTAGGGGTTCCTATTTTTTTTTTTTTTTTTTGCTTTTTGTTTTTTTTTTTTAAAAAAAAGTTTAAAAAAAAAAAAAAAAACGAACCAATTACGGATCGCCACGTGGCAGTGGGACCCGTAAACAGTGTAAGAAACCCTCAAAAAACGGTTCTTATTTAGGAGTTTTAAGAAGCGGTTCTTACACTGTTCATGGACCCCACTGACAAGCGGTTCTTACACTGTTCATGGGCCCCACATGTCAGTGGGGCCCGCGAACAGTGCAAGAGCCCCTCTTAAGAGCCCCCATTAATCATGCTCTAAGCCTTTAAATGAGACACCAACTTGGAACTCCCACTTCATGCTTCATATCACCTCCCCTCTCTCTTTTTAATTTCTCAGAGAAAAATGTCCATTTTTAAAATCAATAATAAGTAAATATTATTACTCTCTTTGTTTTTCTAAAATTGTCATATTAATATTTTCTATTACATAAAATATTATTTTAGAATTTTAATGCAAATTATACTTACTTTCAATTTAGTATTAATTGTAAATCAAATTAATTTATAAATAATTTTATTTATCTCAAATATTATTGGTCAAATAAATATAATTAATAAAAACATAAATACATTTTAAATTATTTTTATAATATGTGTGAAAAAAATGTCAAAGGACACTTCTAAAAAACGGATGAATATATATCTAATTTATAAGCCATTTTTAATGCTTATATTCGTATCTAATTCAATTACTCCATATGAACCGGTGGAGACATTAACTCCCCTGAAGATGTTCCTACATGCATATAAATAGAGAAGATCTTCACATACTTTTAAATTCTATCTGCTCATTTCTTCATAGGATCAAAGAGAAAGAGAGTTTAAACTTTCCTTGTAAGCATAAATTACTCAGTGGAAATAGAGACTGATAAGCTAATGGTTTCTCGACAAGAAGGAACCCTCTACCCCAGAAAGAGGGATTACCCAATCTATGGGGAAGAGTTTCACAATTCATTCAAGAAGAGCAAACAAGAAGATCAATCACATGGCAAACTTCAGAGCACTATGTTCAATGAAGGACCAAGATCAGAGAGTATGAGATCAATTACCTTTGATTTTGAACTCCATCTCCACACTCCTCTACCTTCAGATTTGCAGAAATCTATAGAGGTTAAGGTATGTATTAAGTTATTGGTATTTGATATCTATGTGTTATGGTATGAACATATACATGCATCTAAAACATGGATGCTTATATTTTCAGGGATATTCGAGAACATCTGAGGACGCTAAAGATCCGGTAATTGTTGGACGACCCAAGATGAGCCTAGACCTTGAGCTGAACCTTTCACCTTCAACAACCACAACGAAGACAGATGATTCCTCAGACCACAACGAGACTGTTTCATCATCAAAGGGTAAAAATGTGACAAGCCTTGATAAGAAGACAACAGCAACTGGGACAGGTTTAAACCGATCACTGTCTTGGCTTGCTTTTGAAGGTGGTGATGATGATCATAAGGAGCAAGAGATGGTAACAAAAGTGTGCATGAAATGCCACATGCTGGTAATGCTATGCACAACAACTCCTGTTTGTCCCAACTGCAAGTTCATGCACCCACATGATCACAGCTCTACTAAACTGTTTAAACCATCAAATTTGCCGAGGCTCCTGTGTTAGGCTCTTCAATGGTTACTGGATCTATAATATTTGTATGGAATAATATGAAGCAGAGACTTGATAAGGACAAAGTTATGTATATACACTACAAGTACCAAACATTTTACTATTATGTTTTCTGTGAAGGATATTCCATCTCTTTGTTCATGCTTTAGATCTCTCAACCTAATAGTATTTGCATTAAATTGTACCTGAGATAACACGTACACGGAATGATACTGAATATAGTTATGCTCAAGGTATGATGTGGCAGAGTTTGACAAGAAAGAGTTAGTTATGGAGCTGTTATAAACCAAGTTATTAGAATATGGTTCTGTAGCAGCTGGTGACGATGTTTCAAATCAAATGTATGGACTATAGAAGATGACAGGATGTGGTTTACTTAAAAAGCTGAAACATATTGTAAAGCTAATATGACGAGACGGAGATTCAGGTGAGGGAATGTTTTACCACAAGGACTCGTGAACCAGAGAAGCTCTATACACTCCCTATTAAAAAATGAGAAAGTTGATGCAAATAGGAAACGTCTGTACAAAATCACAAGGTTAGTGCTTATTAGATTCAATTTAGTCAAATGCATAGGGATCATCGGCATAAGGATTGAGGGAGCCTTCTGAAAACAGATCTCCTAAGTTTGCAGAGCGTTCTGGATGACTCCTTATGGCTGCTACCTGCACATGTGTAACACAACCATACATGTGATCATTCACCATTCTTCTTCATGTTTTGCTTCACTTGAGTAATGTACATACTTGGGGCGAGATTTATACATTCCATCATCTATCTTTTACCTTAGCGATACTTCTGGGGGTCTTGGCTTTGGGTGTAACCCGAGTAGATCTCCTCCTTGGCTCCTGTCACCATTTTAAAGAAAAAATGTTAAGAGAAGATGGATGCTGAACATACCTGAATCTTTTAAGTTGAACTAAGTTGGTTAATGCGCAGAATAGGTTACCTCAAACATGACTGTGCCTCCTGTTTTCCTACGTTTTGTGGTCTTCCCATCGTTCCTTTCAACTTCATATTCACCACGAGCCACCTGCCAAGTTGAACCCACAAACCCCATCGATGAGGTTAATAAGTGAATGTAATGAATATTAGATATAAGGGTTTTAAATGTTTTACCTTGCTATGACGCTGTTGACTGCTCATTAAGCTTCTCGTATTTGCGTTTTCAACTTTCTTCAACATCTTTGTCACTGGTGTTTCTGCTGCCTTCACAAAAGGTGAATCCTGCATTTCATCCATGAGAATGTTATGTATATTTATATGCGCCGCAGATTGTGACAAAGAAGAAACAGTTCTATTTTCTACCTGTTCATCGCCATCCTGCATCACTGTTGTATGCTGGCTTCTCCTGCTAGCAGGACGAGGAGCTCTCACTTTTACAGATGTAACAGAGTATTCCTACAGGATGTGAGTAAGCTATCAAAACCAATATGTGTTGGTGTTTTTTCTCTAAATAAATAAAGTATTCTTTTACTTGATTAAAATGATTTGTGGTCTAACCTTCCTTGAGCTCACTTCTTGCTCTTCAGGTGGTTTGTCACTCATAACCCTCCACTGCATTTGCAACAAAGCTCTTTGCCTCTCTTCCTGCAATGATAACTCATTTTAAGTCAATAGGTTTTAAACCTTAGCAGCTGCAACTTATATAATAAACACTAACTTTTGATCTTTGAAGATCTAATTCATCTTGCAGCTTCTTGCATTCATCATCGTACTGACACTTGAATGCTTTCAACTGAACATCATGCTCGTTCCTGAGTGTTGTTATCCTCTGGGTGAAGATTAAAAAAACACCTACTTGAACACTAGAGGCTTCATATCCCAAACAAACTATCAAGCTGTGTCTATTGGTACCTCTGTTAATTCAGTTTCAGCCTGAATCTGAGTTTGTCTCAATTCCTCATCATGCTTAGCTTTGAGATTGAACTCACTATTTTCCTGTTCCTTCCGAATTGTGAGTATCTGCAGAAGATGCAGATTTATCAGCCTATTTCTTAGCTAAACCCTGCTCAGCTATAATTTCTAATCAGAAAAGCCAGAAAAAGATGACTTCGATTCAGATATCTGCATCTTCGGCTACTAAACTTATGGTTCTAAGGGGTTGAAGTCATGGGAAAGTTCCTTCTAACATATGTATAAGATTATTCACGCTTGTTAATTTTCAGAAACATTAGGCTTAAGTGGAGATTACTATACCCGAGAAGCATGATCCTCTTGGATGCTCAGCAATTGTTGCTTTGATTCGGCTTTACAATCTGAAAGTTCTTTATCATATTTAGCGGATAATTCTTTGATTACCTTCTCAACCTAAAATCAGGAACAAAAACATGACAGAACCATTATCAAATAATTGTTTCGGACGATTGCAATAAAAATATGGACAAAGCTTTTTTGAAGTTTTTGTCACAAAAATAGACCTTGAGAAAAAAAAAAATGATCGAAATAGATTTTTTTTATTTAAATTTTTTAATATTTTTAATATTTTTTAATTTTTAAACCTCAACTCCAAAACCCCACTCCATAACTCTAAATCATAAATTTAGTATAGATTAAACCAAAGATATAAATATATATTTACATCATTTAATAAATTCTATTTTGATCATTTTTCTTTTTGAGTGCTATTATTGAGACAAAAACTTTTTTTTTAGGTCTATTTCGTTCTTTTATCTCTAAAAATATTGTCAGCATATACCTTTTCCTTTTCTGCATTAATAATCTCCTGTTCTCATCATCATATTTCCTCCGGATATCATTAATGGCCTAAAAGCATCACACAAAGCATATACGTCAAATTTTTGGGTGTGTTATTTTTGGAGAAAATGATCCAGATATACCTGGTCATTCCTCTGAGATAACTCCTTCAAGTGCCTCGATAATTCCAACTGTTTGTTTTCCAGCATCAGAGCATTGTTGCTTAGTCGCCTCTAGAAGCTTAGTTTCAGCAGCTGCCTAGTAGCTCCTTGACCTGCAATGGAGTTCATATATGATGAGTACTCACAAAGGTGGATTAATACTCATGTGCCTTGTCCCAATATCTATCTACTCAAACCTCTCTGTGGTTTTCTGGTCCAGATTCTTCTCATTTTCCTTGCATTGATTGATAAGAAGCTACTTTCTCTTCAATAACGCTTTGGAGCTGGTTCACCTCTTCCGACAATGAATCCACACGCAGCTGATTGCTCTGGCTCTCTTTCTGGCAAAAACCTCCATTTCCTCAGCCTTTCTCTCTGCATCAGCCTGAAGCTTCTCATAGTTCTCTTTACTTTCAAGCTCTGATGATGAAAGCTTTAACATCAATTCTTGCCTGCGAGATACATGAAGAGATTAAGCAGTCGCAACTATGTGCATTGCAATCATGATTTTGATAGAGACTGCACAAAAGCCGTCGATGCGAAGACTGATATCTACGTCTTATCTCTGAGCCTCAGATTTTGCTCAACACAAAGCTTCTATTTCCTCTCTTTCAGCTTTGCAATCACTGCCTTCTGACGTCAGCACTTTGTGAAACTAGACTACGACATTTGCTTCGGACTCCACGGTTTTCTCAATTGCCGTGCCTTGCGGAGCAGCGTTCCTCGGAAGTTGGGAAACCAAAGGACTCATCTATCTTTCTCTCACGTTCCTCTCTTTGTTCATATAACTCATTACTTGATGATGCAGAGCTTCTTTCTGTGGAGAGTTACAGTCAATAAACTCTCCTTGAGGAGTGATTGAATAATTATTTGAGCACGATCAGAGTCAAGATCTCTATCCTTTCTAGCAACATAGAGGTGCCGGAGTGCCATATCCAAACGCATTTAGCTTATCGGAAGTCTCTTCCATGAAAGCCAAGTTCTTTTTCTCCAAAATCGGCCAACCAGTTGCCAAAGAATACACAAATCCCTTCGAGCTTCTTCACCTTCCTGGTACTGAAGCTAATCAGTTCTCAGATAGATTATCAGCACTCATCCTGCAATATCCATCTTCTCTTGTTCCAACTTCTCTCTTGACGCCAACAAGGCATTGGCCTCATCTCTTTTGATGTCTAACTCAAGCCGCACTTCTCCAATTTGGAAGTTCAAATTCTCAATGTTGAGTTTTGCTTCATCTATCAGCTGCCTTCAGAATTTTTAATCGTAGCATCTGCAACAAAGAAGGAAAAATTAAGATTTCAGTCAAATACCAATACTATCATATAGAATGTAACACGTCCAAAAAGAGTATTTCGTTTACTATTTGTAGTGCATATATTTACTGCAAATTTCAACACAATTCTTATGGTGTTATGTAGGGAAATCTGTTTTAATAAAGTTTTGATGCACAACACGTCCAGAGAGGTGAAGTAAGACCCGATACATAAAGAACTTTGTTAACACAACGGGCGTTCACTAGAATTATAACCTGTATGCAAGCTAAGAACTCACTATCCTGATAGCATCTAAATAGTGAACACCCTCAGAAACATTAATTTTTCACCTAGTTGGTGAGCTGGGTGCATGTTAAAGTTATTAAAATCAGATAAAACATGTGGTCTACTGCATGTGAAAAACGACACTGTGAATCTACAAGAACACAGACGTGTTACCTTTATCCTTTAAGAGACTGGCAGTTCTACACTGTTTCATTTAGATGAGAGTTTCTCTCTGCTTCTTGCTCTCGTTGTCAAGCTCCTCTAGTTCCTTCTCTCCTGCATATGGTGATCTCTTATTAACAAACATATCAACCAAAGGTAACGACTATAGAAACGTGATAACCCCATGCCAGCAATCCAATCACTTTCAGATTAAACGTTTTCTCTCATAAAGAGACCATCAGACCACCTCGTCCGAGACAACAATAAAAACTTACGGCGCTTTTGACATGGTTTCTTCAGCAGAGAACCCAGTCTCACAGATAGCCATCTTGCATTGCGTGCTTTTAAAGAGTGCAACTGTTCCGCGCACTCACAGTAGAGCAACTTGGACTCAAAAAACAACTCCTTATCCTTCTCCGCTATAGCAGGCAATTCAGGAAACAGATAAGGCACAGTACATGACCATACGTAGCTTCAAGAATTCAAAGATGTGCAGTCTACTACATACCTTCTTTGAACTGAGCAGCCAGTGGCTGCAGAGTTCTCAGGCTATAGATTCGATCACACCACCAAAGCCTTGGTTGAGAACTTGGAAGACCTCATCCCTCTCTTCCAAAGCTTTCATCCTCCTTTGAATCAATCTGAGCTTACATTCTCGGTTGAAGCGTTTCTGCCACTTTTCCTCTAAAGCAAAGTATATGATCCTGGATTTCTTAGCTTTGAGTTCTGCATCGCTGAGAAGAAAACCTTCTGATCAAATGCATTTTCTAGCTATATATCACACAGAACTTAAACCATAACTAGAAAAGATGTTCCTGTGGATAATTCAAGAGACTTCGCAAAAGTAAGCAACAGATCGAATAGAAGGCAAGGAGAAAACACAGTCCTAGCAACACCAACCATAACCAATGAATAAACTTACGCTTGTATACGAATTCGATTCAACTCCGAGGAAGGCAGAATCCTAGGCCTAGCACAACACCATACACACCTCTTAAGCACATCGATCCCCCCCTTTAGACTTAAGTATGTATAGACGCAGAATAGCAAGAAAGGGAACAGGATAAGCAATCGGAATACTGCAGAGATCCGAATGGAAGAAGCACAATCTTAGGCCAGCACAACACGCATACATACATCTTAAGCAATCGATTAAACATAAGTTAGTATACGATCCGACTCGAATGAGACAATCTAGGCTAGCAACACACCATACATACCTCTTAAGCACATCGATTCAACTAAGTTTGTATAGAAGGAAACGGGGATAAGCAATCGAAATACGCCAATTCGAGTCCGGATTCATAGACGCACTGTTTCTTCAACAATTTCTCTGAAAACAGAAGCCAAGCTCATCAAATAAGTGCGATTTCAAGAAACTATCGGGAAACGAAATCCTCAATCGACAGCTAAACGAAACACAGAAAGCACCTGCAGTGAACTTCCCCGATTTCGAGAAATTTCGGAGAGACCGGAATCGTGAGGGGTGAACGCGAGGAGGAGAAGGAGAAGATTCTTCGTCGATCCAGTCGCCATCGACGATCGAATTGAATCCAAGCTCTTCATCGCTGAAAACGCCTATCTTTCTGCATTTTTCGAGAGTTCACAATCAAAATCGTAACCGGTTCTTTTTTTTTTCCCGGCGCTAATCTTAGTGGGTTTTTTTTTTTAAAAAAGTATAGTGTGTAGAGATGATTAATGGAAAATGAAGT
>CAJHQQ010002463.1:0-64286 GCA_905132885.1 Moricandia moricandioides
CTAGCTGGCTCGGGTTCGAGTTCGTGTGTCCGCCGCTTCTTTCCAGTCAAGTAGCTGGGTTTTGGTTGTTCTGAATCACGACTGCGGCGGTGCTTGCTTCCGTGTAGGTGTTGTGATTGTTGTGTGTTCCTGTGCTATGCATGTTCCGAGACTAGGCATGTCGTCTATGACCACGTCTTGGTTCTCTTTCAGCGGTCTCTCCAGCTATGCCCGCTTTGCCATTGCCTCTCATGTTCTCTTATGTATGCTTTTTTGTCGATGGAGTTCCTTTCTCTCCGACTCCGCGGGTGCTCTCTGGTTCTCCCCCGTAGCGTATATTTGGTGAGGCTTCTTGGAGCTACCTCCAGTTCTTGGCGTTAGAATGAGGCGGTGGTCTCGGATATCCCTTAGGTCATTTGAGTGATGGACTACAGAGGAGACTCGTGTGAAGATGTGTCATCCTAGCATCGTTTTCGGACTCTTTGGTTCGCTTGGGTGGAAAAATATTTGGTCGATAATAGGATTTGGCTCTCTCCGCTTCCGCCTTCTGTTGTGGCTTGCATTTTTTTGAAGTTGAGCTGAATAATTGTAACTTCAAATGCTCTTTGGCTAGCTAGTAGGCGCGTTGAAACTCTAGGTTTTCGGTTTTTTGCTCTTTCGATGGTCGTTGCGAGAACTGAATTAGAATCAAAGTTGTGTGGGATAGAACCAATCATTTGGAGTAGCGCTACGAACAAATTAATTTCTACCAAAGTGTGGTTTCATGTATCATCAAAGGTTCTTTCTGCTGTGGTAATTCTTCTTAGTCAAGTTTGTGCTTGTATATTCGAGTTAGCCCTGTTTTAATTGAATGTATGTTGGTATTTGAAGTTGCTTGTTTCATTCTTCTTGTCTTTGCTTTAGATTTCATTTAATTCTGCTACTAGTTATTTTTGTAGTTCTATCAAAACTATAAAATTTTGGTATAAAATTTAAAATTTACACACAAAAAAGCACGAAAATAATGGATCATTGTGTAAACGAAAACTCAAAAAACTTAAGCCATACACTTAGAATTTGGTACGCCGTTAGACATTATGAATTTGACGTCTTCTTTTTTCTTGTCATAATGAAATTAGACGTTTTGAGTCCAAAGAAACAGCTACATTGAATTAACAATGGGACACGTGTCGTTTTGCACTATTTCAAAGCTGACAGATGTCCCACGTAACACTAGATATTTCACTTGCTACTGCAGGTGTAAACTGTAGTACATTCAAATTGTGGTACAACATTTATTCTTTACCCTCCTCTTTTGTTTTCTTTTGCTCGACATGTCACCTCTTTATTGGTTAATTACTTTGTTATATTCCTTGTTTGTTCAAAGTGTGGGTGCCGACAAACCAAAAGAAACAAAAATCAAAATGTGAGTTCGACTTGAAAATCTCTTCAAGAAAGTAACTACCCAAAAACGTAAAGGGTATAACAATTAGTGCGGTAAAAGAGGTACGTTTAGATATTTGATTGAATTGGATTGTTTTTTTTCTCTTAAATTTGGTGCAATTGAATTGAATTGTTGAAATTACATTTAAATAATATGGCATTTTTTATGGACAATATACCAATAAAAAATATATACACCCCATTTGGTCACATTTATTTGAAGCGATCAAGAAAGTACGTTTTGCGTTTTGGCCACTTTTGGATTTTGCACTTGGACGGTGACGACCTTGCCGTGAAATATGACAGAGACGATAAACGCATTAAATACTTACATTTTTTTCTTATGTTTGATACTTAGAGCATGATTATCCGGGGTTCTTAGGAGGGTTTCTTGCACTGTTCGCGTCAGTGGGGTCCATGAACAGTGCAAGAACCGCTTCTAAAAACTATTAAATAAGAACCGGTTTTAGAGAGTTTCTTACACTGTTTGCAGGCCCCACTGACACGTGGCGGCCCGCGATTGGTTCGTTTTTTAATTTTCTTTTTCTTTTTTTTTTAAACAGCAAAAAAAATAAAAAAAAAATTTAAGAACCCCCATTAGGGGTTCTAGGGATAATGATGGCCTTAGAGCATCATTAAGGGAGGATATTAAGGAGTTTCTTAGGGAACTTTTTGGTGGTGGGACCCAATTTTTTTTAAAAACCAGTCCCCAAAGTAATCCAAGAAGGATCGATCCTGTGTGGGTTTTTCAACTATTCGCGGGCCCCACTAACACGTGGCGGCCCGCGATTGGTTCACTTTTAATTTGTACAAACAGTCCTTCATTAACCTTTTTTAACCTTGACGTGGCGGCCATGGATAAAGATGGTCTTACAAATCGTCCTTCATTAACCTTTTTTTTTTGTACAAACAGTCCTTCATTAACTATCTTTAAAAAATAACTAGCGGACATAGCTTAACAAATGCGTTAATACGAAGAAAATAGATGCACTTTTACAAGAACTCAGCAAATCTACTCGAGGAAAAGTAAAGAAGATAGAATAAAAACGACATAACTAGATAGAAATTTAGTTATATAATACAACGATCAGTACCGTTTCGTCGCTGGTCGTGACTATACTGATCTTACGGTGTACATTATCTATACCAGTCAAAGGCACAAAGCAGCCTTAACGTCGAGCCTCCAAGCAAAACCACCGTCGTCCATTCTCCAAACGTCGCAAGGCACCGTGACGGAGCATCTCTGACACGTGAACTGTAGTTTCACCCTGCATGTGAAAGCCGTGTACGTTAGCATCGGCCTCTCCCTCATCACAAACCGTACGATCACGTGGAAACTATCGCTGTTCGTGTTCTCTGGTGCACCTTCTTCAACACGAATGTTATCCCTCGCCATCTTCCTGTAAGCGTCATTTGTCCACGTTACTCTACCTGAACCGTCCGATATGAAACCAGGACACGTGTCCTTCACCAGATTCATCTTCCTTTCTGCGTCAGACGTCCCCAAACCGTAACCGTCATTCCATGCATCTGTTATACGCTCCACCGTCATACACGACGAAATCACCACCGTCCTCCGCGTAACTTCCACAGCCTGGTACGCCGGAGTAAACATCCCGCTGCCGTCGCTGAAACTCAACCAAAACGGACCCTGCCGTTTCTGCTTCTTCACCGACGGCGCCGACACTTTCATATCTATCAAAGCACTTTGACCAGGCCTCTCCGGCAACAGAGACAGAGTTACCTTAGTGTCGCCGCCGTGAACTACGGTTTTGTTCGATCTCTTCCGCCGAGTGCACCTCCTCCTGGTGCTACCACCATTCTCCTTCTGCTGACATTTCCTCTTTCCTCTACCTCCTTTGAAGGAAACGTCGGAGCTTCCTGCACAGCTCTCTCCGCTGGATACAGCCTTTCCTCCGCCGCTGCAGTCACTGGTTGGTTTAGGAGCGATGGGACGAAATAGAAGCATGATGCGATCTGCCTTAGAGAGATCGTAATCGTACGGTCCAGCTCCGCCGGCGTAACTTGCTAATACACTCTCTCTGTATAGAAGATTGTTTGAGAATTAGCTAAAGCTTTTACTGGAACAACTGAGGAACACTGAGCCAATGGTTATACAGTTTTATATTGGCTATGATCCGAACACGTGTGGGAGTCTATATGTGTGCTTTGTACCGTAAGTATTGTGATCTGGACACGTATTGTAGCTTGCCCGCTTGTGTTGGTCTAGAAGACGCTATTAAAGGTTTTGGTTGGTTGCAAGTTGCACATGGAAAGTTATTCTCCCTCCTTCATTTTCTTTTCTGCCTAATAAGTTATTCGTAAACGTTTTTATTCTCCCTTGTAATATTATCAGTGACATAAAATGATAAATGTGACGACACAATACATTTTTTTGTTTGCATTATTGCATATAATGTGATGACACATTTTTTTGGTTCGTGTTCAAACTACTATGATATTTAGGTACAAGAGAAAATTACTATGTGGGTTCAACTATATGGGGTTGATAATTCAACCATAGTTTCTGGATCAAATTGCATACTTATATCGTATAGATAAACCGAGAAACTTTCATATATGGATTTTTACCAAAAAAAAACTTGTATATTATGGATGTCAAAATATATCGTAAGAAGATCACTTATCCTTGTTGAAGATTTTGTATTTTTTTTTATTTTATTTTTTATTTCCAGGGGAGTTCGGGCCTTGGGCCTTAATCTCTCCTAGGCCCGGAGCCAGCCTTTGCTAATACCATTTCTGGCGTAAAGCACTCCTCCCACGGTGGATCGAACCCAAGAGCACAACAGCACCAACGCCTGCGCTTAAACCAACTGGGCTGCCACATCCGTGTAGATTTTGTATTTTGGATCAAGCTTCTTTACAAGATACTAAACTTAGTTATTTAAAATACTTTACGTCGATGGGTATTTTAGAGTAATCATCTGAAAAAGATTGATGAATAGATAGTAGGAGCTGGACAGGCCCTGAGCTAAAGTTCACGAAGCATCCGCCTAAGGCGCTAAGATTTGGTAAAACTCTATATAGAAACTTTTAGGGCATCAAAATTCTTGAAGTAATGGTTTATGGGCAGAAATATTTTCTTGTGCTTTAGGCGTTCGAATACACAGGACCGGCCTGAGTAGGAGACCAGTTATTAGCACTTGCTTCGACCAAATGTTTTAGAAATTCATTTATATATATATATATATACGTACACCTACGAAGAGTATGAGACCGATAATTACCTATAACAATGCATGAGGTGTATCATGTATGTGAAACAAAGTACTATGATTAGTCCTAACTATCTTAATTATAACAAGAAAATATAGGAACTAGTTAAGTTCCAAATAGAGGTGATACTTAATACAAAATCTCTGGAATGTAATAAATTATATAGTTAACTGTAGATTATTAATTAATGGCACTTTGACAATTGTTCTTTACTTAACTAACTTTGTTTGGTAGTTTTGCGGGGAGAGGAAAGATCATTGTTGTTTTTGACAAAAGTAAAGATAATTGTTAATTAGTATATTCAGATTAGATAAAGACAAGCTTGTAAAAGATTACGTGGGCTGGCTGCGTAAAAAGTTTACACAAACCATTAACACCTATAGAAGTTTACACAAACCATTAACACCTATACTATCAATCTACCACTAATAACCCTCCACAATCATTCCTAACATAAATACTATCATCATCAAAAGTTTCACCACCAAAATTATCGACTTCTTGGACATGCAAAGGTGTACCACCTAAATCCTCTTTTGTTTCCAACTCAAGATAGCTTCTAAGTGGTATTCTCATAACAAGATACCAATTTGAATTATCATCTTTCCTAGAATAGAAAACTTGTTTTACTTGAGAAGATAGAATGAAGGAATCTTTCAAATAAGCTTCTTGGTTCATGTGAAGGTTAACACGAGTGAAGTCATCTTTTTCCTTCACACCATTCTCTGTGTTGGCCCAATTGCATCTAAACAACGGTACTTTGAACATGTGATAGTCCATAAGTAAAATCTCCTTTATCACTCCATAATATGTAAGCATATCAGAAACTTGTCTCATATTTCGAGCACTTGATCCACTATTTTGTGACGTTCGCTTTACTGCATCGGTATGAAACTGCTGCCCATTAATGAATCTTTTATGTGCTAAAGCAACATTTATTGGTCCAAATGTCAACCACCTTAACTCCTTAGAATGACTGTTTGTTGAGTCTAAATGTATCTGCCGCAAGAAATTAGAACATGATCATCAAACTAAAGTACTAAAATGATAATCGCAAAAAATCAGTCATCAAACTAAGGTACTAAAATGATAATCAAAACATAATCTTGAAGCTAACAATTTGTACCAAGAAAACCAATCATCAAGCTACAACCTAACTAGTCATAAAAATACTAAAATCAATATGCTCATCAATCTAACAAAAAAACAAGTTGAAGTTGGAAACCTTTTGTTTAACCCATTGTGCAAACTGCTCAGTATGGTTTTTCCACAATAAAGTTTCATTTCTAGCACATCGAGCATAATTAGCTTATAATTCTTCCAAATGCATCCTGATTTGACATTAAATTAACAATAATTTTTAAAATGAAATTATAATAATAAGTAGATGAAACAGAAATGACAACCTCTTACTCAACATATGGATCCATTGATGTCATGTTCATTAGTACATAGCGATGTGTAATGTCTTTATCTTTATCTGAAAGGTTAACCTCTATACCCTTCTACAGAGGTCGATCTTCAACCACGATTTTATCAGCCTCAATATCTTCATTATGATTATTTGTTTCTTGAACTGGTACTTAATCTCCAAAACAAAAAGCAACGCATTCTCCAGCTAAATACCCCTCATCCATACATGCTTCTGGCCTTGCATGATTCTTAACAAAAGCCTTTATTGTCTTCATGTAGCTATAAATCAATTAAGAAATATGAATATTAGTCAAACATCATTGCAAGAAATACATATATTGACGCAAATGAGTACATCAAACCTTTCAAAAGGATACATCCAACAGAAGTGTACTAGTCCTCCTAAACATGACTCTTTTTCTAGATGGAGTGGAAGGTGGAACATGATATCAAAAAGGGATGGAGGAAGAAGCGCTCTAGTTGACACATTGTTTCCACAAACTCTATCTCAATTGCTACAATTTTCTCCGGGTCAATGATGCGCAGACACAACATGTTGAAGTGACTGCATAACCTTTTAATGGCAATCCTAAGACCCCTATGAAACAACCCTCTTAATGCAGCTGATATAAAGTTCTGTACTAGCACATGATGATCATGCGACTTTAAACTACCTATATTTGGAGGGTTAATTGACATCGATATGTTTATTGTTTAGCAGGATATGAATATCCTAAAAAATCAACTATCACATTAACCCTAATCTTAACACACAAATAATACTCTTGCCAAGAGTGATCAGGTTTAGTACTTAGGGATCGAATCCACAGAGAGCAATGTCACACAATAGATTTCTTATTAGACTAAGCTAGGTAGATATATATATATATATATATATATATATATATATATATATATATATAAACAAGCAATTAAGGAAATATTCATTATTAAGCGGTATAGATGCAATATGAAAATATGATAATAATGCTTTAACGTAAATATGGAAATATGTTATTAAACTGACTAAATGCAAATATAAATATGCTAGATTTAGGGTTTCAAGCTTAATGGATTATAGGGAATAGGAGGCACATAAATGTAAATATTTTAGAACTCAAATATTAACTATTCTGACATTTTTAACTCTAACTCTTGTATGCAAGAAAAAGGAAAGACCATCGATCGACGGCTAAGGCCTGATGTCGATCGACGATGAAATCAGAAGGAAGTGTGAACGGAATTTGATAAGTTCACCAAGCCAATTAGACAAGCTCTCGCATGCACCTAACAACCTAGTTCAATGGAGTTTATTCTGGCACATAACCTACTCTTGTAGTCGTCCATGTCCTACTTTCGAGATCCTAGTTAGCTACTCTAGAATGCAAGCATGAAGCACAACTCAATTGATGGATATTAAATCAACCTAGCAATCCTACTTTTGGGTTAATCCATAATTGATATCATTCATCCCTAAATTTAGTTGATAACTACTCAAACATAATCAACGAAGGAATAATAGTTTGAATATGATGCATAGATAAAATATTGGGATTCCAATACAAATCTCCCTAAGGAGTTATGAATCTTCTCCCCTAAAAACCGTAAAACTCTAATGTTTTCCACACACTTGTTCACACAACTATGCATACTTGTTTTCTGTGTAATACATAAAAAATAAATACAAAACCTAAAATTTAGGTCAACTCGTCCAGAGCATCTTCATTATTTGTCTCTAACTTTGGCTTGAAATCGGCTGTCTAGGATGGGGCCGTCGATCGATGACAAGTGTGCAACATCGATCGACCTTGGTCTTGTAACATCGGTCGACGCTGAGTTTGTTTCGTCGATCGACGACTGTCTTGTACTTCGACTCTCTAAACGATCAGCTACAAATTTTTTCTTATAAATGCTCCAAAAGCTCCAAGTATCTCCATATATCTCCAAAACGTACTTGTAAAGACTCTAAAACATAGTCTAGACACACATAATTGACCTTAAATAGATCCTATAACATGGACTAAAACTGGTAATAAATAGGCTATATCAACTCCCCCAGACTTAAACTTTTGCTTGTCCTAAAGCAAACAAAGCCCGTGAAAGAGGTTTTGAAAAGTGGAGAATCACATAATGTCTAAGTATAACTATCACCCTACTTTGTTGCAACCACATCCGATCAAGTCAATCAGAGAAACTTTATATACTCTATCTTAGTATAGAAACCAAATTCATTCTACCAACAACTCAGCAAATACTAGTCTGACTCACCCCTCTACTGATTTCATTTCTTTGCATAAAATAAATATGTATGCTTTACCTTGGGAGTATCGATCAAAGGACACATGGACTCTTACCCCTGCAAGTATCTGAGTACACATGTAGTCTTCTTTGATCCCTGTCCTCTCTCTCTTCTTACTTCTCTTAGTCAATGTCTCCCTTCTTTTAAGGGTACCATTTTATTTTTTTTAATTGACTAAGATATTTGGACATTCTTCCTTGAATCAAGCAGTAATGATTTTTGCCACCAGATCATGTTCACTTCTTTTGGACCTTTATCTCTTTCTAGAATCATATGAATTAAGCTTAATGGTTGTAGCCACCAAATCCTGTTTGACACTTTTTTTTAATCTGAAGGGGAGAGAGAGGGGAATCAGAAGCACACAAAATTTTACCTTCCAAAATTGCCGAAGCAATCCGATCTGATGTATACCAATACCCAAAGCAAGCTGATATTGTTAGGATTAATGTTGGAAATCAGCTTTGGTTCCTTCAAACTTTCTAAGCATGTGTGATATAGCAGCAGAATGATCCACTTTAGTATCTCTAGTAATCTCTGCAAACAACCTTCTAAGAATGATGCTTATAGCATGGTTAGTCAAATAGAATAAATTCGTGATCATAATCCCCTTCTTGACTTAATAAAAACTTTGAAAAACTTATATAAATATAGAAATAAAACTCAAAAACAAATAAATAGCATTAGCGAACCTCCCCCTAAACTTAAATTACAATGTCCCCAGTGTAATCCGTGTCGGATTGGTTAGGAAAAATCAAATCATAAGTAAAAGTTTAAGTAGAAAACTCGATACATCTCTCTGTAAGAGAGTGTCGATCGGGGGTAGGCGGGTGTGGTCGATCAATGGTCGCGACCCATTGTCGACTGATGGTTCCTCTATGGTGTCGATCAATGGTGGATTCAAAAATTCCGCAAAAACAAAGTAAAACTCAAAATAAATAGTTATATAACTAAAAACGAAATAAAAATTTACTAAACAGTGGGTTGCCTCCCACTCAGCGCTTGGTTATAGTCTTAATCTAGACGTTTTGAACTTTCTGACTAGTATGGAGGTGGATCAACACTTGGAAAACAAGTGTCTACATCTTCTTTGCTCTTCTGAAACCATGTACCAACAAAGCTTCTCATTGCCTCATCTCATCTGGCTTTTTAATTCTTTGTAATATCCCTAGCAACCTCCACTGAATGCATTTTCCTTTGTAGATTCTCAATATTGCGTTGTAGCATTCTAAGTTTGGCAGCTATAGTCTCTGATATATCCTCCAATTGCTGAGAAATATCTTCCTTCATAAGGCTCTTAGAAAAAGCAATCTCATCGAACCCGTCTTCTAACTGTTTTTCTGCTGCGGTTTTCTGTCTGTCTATCTCAGTACCGATCGATGACATGATGTTGCCTTCGATCTATGTCAGTCAGTCTGCTCTAATCGCATGTTGTCTTTGAACAGTATCCAAATCTTGCTTCATCTCATCCATGCGTGTAGTCAAACCGGTGAGTCACTTTTCCATAGGATAGTAGATATCATCAAGCCTTTTTTAGAAATCATCTTGTGACATCTCTTGATCTTTGTAGATCTCAAGCACAATCTCATCAATCTCTGCTCTGTTTTATGTCTTTTGTTTCTTCATAGACATAGCGATCTTTGCTGCATGTTTTGGTAAACATATGTAGCTCTGCTCAAACATAGTATCTCTCTCTAGAACTGCTTTGATGTATTCTTCTTGAACATTCACTACTCTTCCGTCTATAGTTTGTGCATTACCATTCTCATCTCTGTAGATGCGATACTCATCTTTCTTTTCCCAATGAAAAATTCTTCTGCCATCAACATCATAATCTCTCTTTCCTTGCTCTATACGACCGTCAATCGATAGTGGGTTTATCCAATCGATCGATCGTGGACTTTCTGAACCATAGGCATTAGAAGTACAAAACTGGTGTACCCCTGGAATGGTAGTGTTGATTGATGCACGCTGTCTGTCGATCGATCGATCTAGGATGTTTGGAAGTGTATAGATCATTATGGATCGGCTCGTTCTTCTGCTCCTCTATGTTGATCGACTCTATTACATATGCATCGATCGATGGCTTCTGCTGTTGTCCAAATAAATTTCTTGATCTATTAGCCATAACTAAGACATCTGCTACATTCTCCATAGATATATGTAGAATTCTCCCATAAAGATCATGTGCACGTCCTTCTAGGTCTTTGGAAATTCCAAACTCATCCAGTCTAAGATAATCAATATCTGTATCTTCTGCTCTAAGTTCTTGTTCGGGTTTGTGTCTGATCTCGTTCGATGGCCAGGAGATGCCGTCGATCGATGCTTGATTATCCACTTTTGCATTCATTACCCAGCCAGATTCTTCCAGTGCTAGGCCGCGATACTCAATCATCTCTTCTTATCTATAATCGGCATCGTATTCTTCGTAAGCTTCACCGTATCCTCGGTATGCCTGATGTGTGTTGATCGATGGTGTATGCTGACAATCGATTGATGCTCGATAATCAAACTATTGGCCGAGAAGGTTTCCAGGTCCAATAGCCATGGCAAGTATCTCTGCTATGTCTTCCTCAGTGACATGTAAAAGTCTTCCATCCATAGCTATTTGTGACCCTTTGAATCTCTCAGAATACCAAACTCATCTGGTGGTAGATAACCATATTCCTTCTAACGTTCTGCTGCTGAATCTAGTTCGGACTTGCTTTAATATCATTATCGATTGATGGTGTATGGTTACCGTCGATCGATGTCGATTTTCCGATTCGATGGGAAACATGAAAAACACCAGCTTCTTCCATAGCAATACCACGGTACTTGATTATCTCTTATTCTCTGTAATCTTCGTCGTACTCGAGGTAGGCTAGGTTGTATTTGAAATTTGCATGGTAGGTTTTGATTGGTACTGAAGTAGGAGTATCGATCGATAACAAAGGGTGGCCGTCGACCATTTGTTGAACTGAAAATGCGTCGATCGATTGTCTGGGCTGGGTATCGATCGATGCTCCATCTTCCGATTCCTCATTGAACTCATAATCGCAGAAGCATGTGGCCACAAGCTCTGCATCAGTACACAATTCAATCAGAGTAGCTTTGTTCTTATTCTTAACAGGTTAAAAAATATTTTGATCAATTAGAGATAGATACAACATGTTTAAGTTCATATCGCATATAGCTCCCACATTAGCCATGAGTGCTCTCCCAAGTAGTAATGAAGAGTTCCAATCTATCATGATTTCCATCACATGGAAGTCTACTAGGAAGAGGATGTTGTTAATCTGCACTGGAACATCTTTTACCATCTCTCCTGAGTTCACTTTTGAGCAGTATACAAATGTGAAAGAATTATTGGAGGGTTCCACTTTCAGGTTCAACTCATCTGCCATAGTCCTTGACATAATGCTCACTGATGAACCAGTATCACCGAGGGCATTGGGATATTCATTGCCCTTGATGAAGCATGGAACCACGAACTTCCGAGGATCACTTTTCTTCCTTAGAAAAGTCTCCTGCTTCATCTTCTCTCTAAGATGATTGAACATGATCTCTATATCATCATCTGTCTCCCTTGTTTCCCTGAAAAAAATCCACAAACTTTGAGTATAATAAGCTTCATCAAATAGAATATCTAAGGGAATTTTGAAAACTGTTTTAGTAAAGCTATCCATCTTTTTTTTATTGGCTTCTCCGCGTTAATGTTTGGGGATTTTTTGCTTCCTCTTGGAGTGTCCCTCATCTTATCTATCAAAATACATAGCTTCAAACGTGTCTGTATTCTGTTATGAAACCGTCATGGTTGGACGCACAATCAAACTCGTATTGATGCTCAACAGTCGAACTGGTTTTCTCATCTGTCGATCGATGCTCAGGTCGCATTATTGATCGATACCGCTATCTCTCTGTCGGTTGGTGCTCTCGCCTTTGTGTCGATAGACGTTAGTTTATTCACACGAAGCAACTGATACTGCAAGAATCGTTGTCGATCGACGTTCATCGCTTGGTCTCGATCGACAGCAATGGGAACTACCGGATGACATAGAACTTTCCACACGAAAATCTCCTTCTTGGAGATTTTCTCTCTTAAATTCCTGCCAAAAATCATCATCCATCAATGCATTGACGTGGTGCTTCTGTCTAGCCTCCATTTTCTCCTTAATCAGGCTCTCATGCCTCCTAATAGTTTCACTTGTTTGCATCACTTGATTCTCTAACTTCTTCACATGGGTGTTGAGGTTTTTGAACTTAGTATTGAGGTAGAGGTACAAACCATCTATCTTTTCATTTAAATCCATAGTCATCTTCTGCTGTCCCTCTAAAACTCTATCAACCACTACTTCGATCTTTTGGAGGAGGATTCTGGTAGTAAGAAGATCCATTAGTCATGTTGTTGTTGAAGGACTTCCGCTATGAACCATGATTAAAGTTACTCCTTTGATCATTCCCATAGGAGTTTCTGTTGAAACATGGATTCCCTTGTCTCTGAAAACCATTCCCACCAATGTAGTTCACATCCTCTTCTTCAATCTCATCATCTCCAGACTCTATTGCTTATACTTCTACAAAATAACTTGATTCTTGTGAAATTTTTGAACAATGTCCAGTTTTGCCTTGACCTCTTTAGTTTGATCCTTGCTCAAAGCTGGAGTTGATTTCATCTTCTCAAAATCTGTGTTTTTGGTACTGTTGCTGGATGCCAAATTTTCAATCAATCTCGTAGATTATTCAAGACTCCTAGTACTGAAATTCCCCTCACTTACTGTGTCTAAAGCCATCTGATACTGTAATCCAATACCTATGAAGAAAGTGCTAATAAGCTGCACTTCGTTGAACCCGTGATGTGGACAATCTCTCTGGTATGACTTGAATTTGATCCAGAAGTCTCTGAAATATTCTGAAGGCTCTTATGAAAAAGTAGCAATCTTGCTCCTGAGATCTTCTGCTCTCGCGTCATCAAAGAAGTTAAGCAAGAAAGCGTTCTTGATGTCATTCCAGGATGTCAGAGATCCTGGTGGTAACTGTTTAAGACAATATGAAGCTTCTCCAGCAATTGAGTACTTGAAAAGCTTAAAAAAGAGATAGTCGTCAGGGACTCCATTGGCTTTAATAGCAGTCACTAGATTCTCAAATCTCTCCAGATGATCTATAGGGTGCTCATGTCGCAACCCATGGTAAGGCATCTGCGCTACAAGTCCGAAGAAAGCGGGCTTGATCTCAAATTCGTTTCTCTAAAAAGCTGGAGGACGAATGGCAGATTTGTTGGCGTAGGACTGGTCTGGACGGTTGTAGTCAACCAGTGTTCTCTGAGAAGCTTGGTCATTAGTTTCAGGTTGAGATACTGCAGTGTCTGCTTCCGTTTCTGCTTCTATATCACAAATGGCATTCCCTAGTTGTCTATATTTTGACCTGCTACATTACGTAGATGACCATCGAGGTCATGCAAGTCTCACTCTCATCCTGAACCAATACTAAATTCGAAACCATCTGAACTCGTCTCCTACTGTCGATCGATGCAGGTAAGTTGTTGTCGATCGATGTGGTGTGATCAATGTCGGTCGATGTTGTCCGTAAAGAAGTGTCGGTCGATGCTATGTAGGTGATGTCGATTGATGCTGGCCGTTTTCCTTTGCGAATCGTATGTTCAAGTCTTTCCGGGTCTCAGAATAGTAGTTCTTTTCATTTATTTCTCCTGGTACTTCTTTGCATGAACCTGAAAAACAAAGAAAAAAAATTTAGTAACTTGAAAGTAAAAAACAAACCTAGACAAAAACCTAGAAATTAAATCTAATGGCGATCAATGCTCCCCGGCAACGGCGCCAAATTTGACATGGGTGTTTTTATTGTTCGAGGAGGGTATGAATATCCTAAACAATCAACTATCAAATTAACCCTAATCTTAACATACAAATAATACTCTTGCCAAGATAGATCATGTGTAGCACTTAGGGATCAAATCCACAGAAAAAATGACACACAATAGATTTCTTATTTCTAAAGACTAAGCTAGGTATATATATATTAGTATAAACAATCAATTAAAGAAGTATTCATTATCAAGATGTATAGATGCAATATGGAAATATGATAATAATTCTTTAATGTAAATATGAAATATGCTATTAAACTAACTAAATGCAAATGTATATATGCTATATCTAGGGTTTCAAGCTTAATTGATTATAGGGAATATAAGGCATGGAAATGTAAATATTCTAGAACTCAATATTAACTATTCTGACCCATTTAACTCCAACTCTCGTATGCGAGCAAAAGGAAAGACCATCGACCGATGGCTAAGGCCTGATGTCGATCGACGGTGAAATCAGAAGGAATTGTGAACGAGATTTGATAAGTTCACCAAGATAACTAAACCAGCTCTCACATGCGCCTAACAACCTAGTTCAATGGAGTCTATTCTGGCACATAAACTTCTCTCGTAGTCGTCCATGTCTTACTTTCGAGATCCTAGTTCGCTACTCTAGAATGCGAGCATGAAGAACAACTTAATGAATGGATATTAACTCAACCTAATAATCCTACTTTTGGGCTAATCCATGATTGCTATCATTCAACTCTAAATCTAGTTGATAACTACTCAAACATAGTCAAAGAAAGAACAATAGTCTGAATATAATGCATAGATAAAATATTTGGGTTCCAATACAAATCTCCCTAAGGAGTTATGAATCTTTTCCCTTAATAACCCTAAAACTCTAATGCTTTCCAGACACCTGTGCACACAACTATGCACACTTGTTTTCTGTATAATACATAAAACATAAATATAAAACCCTAAAATTTAGGTCAAAACACGTCCAGGGAATATTCGTCATTTGTCTCTAACTTGGACTTGAAATCGGCTTTCTGTGATGGGGCCGTCGATCGATGGAAAGTATGCAACATCGATCGACCTTGGTCTTGTAACATCGTTCGACGCCGAGTTTGTGTTGTCGATCGACGACTGTCTTGTATTTCGACTCTCTAAACAATCATCTATGGATTCTTCTCCTCTAAATGCTTCAAAAGCTCCAAGTATCTCCATATATCTCTAACACGTACCTGGACCTGTAAAGACTTTAAAACATAGTCTAGACACACACAATATACCCTAAATAGAGCCTATAACATGGCATAAAACTAGTAATAAATAGGCTATATCATTAACTGAAATATTATTCGCAATATTACCACAATAACCATCAGTACTTCTAAACTTAGATAACCTTTGGCAGAAAATGGTCTTCTCTTTCTTGGATAACCAATAGGCTGCTGGATGTAAGTATGTTTTTTTCCCCTAACTTTTGTTTGCAATTAATTTCTGATTCCAATATCTTCTAGGTCTTTTCATGCTTTCAAACCATTTCAATATTGTGACGAACAAGCATATCCCAACACATTAAACAAGAAAATGTTAGACATATTCATATACAACACAATCAGAGAATATAGTTTAGTTACACTACTTTACCCTCCAATAAGGTAGTTCAAAGAATGTTGATCTCTTTTTCCACCGCCACATATCATTTGATTCTTCACAATCTTCTTCTTGAACCATCTCATCATCTTGCAACTCTGTTCTTTTTCTTTTATTTTCCTTATCTAGAGGACTTCCAAAATCATTCCTAAAAGCTTGTAGTATCTCATATATTTCAGCTCCAGTTTGTATCCTATTTGCATTTCCTTCCGCAACAATGTTGTCAAACCAAGCTTTTTTATATTTGTAACGATGGCCAGGAGGTAGTCTCTTTCTATTTCTCATGTAGAAAAACCTACATTTAAAATTAAGCCACTTACATGGTATATCCATTTAACATACATTGCAGGCTTGTTTCCCCTTCACTTTACATCCAAACAATGTTCGTAAGGTTGGATAGTCACTGATACTCCAAAGCAGAAAGGCTCTAAGTGTGAAATTCCCATTCAAAAATGAGTCATAGACTTCAATACCCTCAGCCCACAGATCTTTTAGATCGTCTATCAAAGGTCCTACATAAACATCTATGTTATTACCAGAAGCTGTTGGACCAGGGATCAACAAAGTCAACATTATATTCTCAGCCTTCATACACATTGTTGGAGGCGTGTTATATTTCACTAACAACACTGGCCATGTGATGTGATTGGTGTTTTGCAGAGAGAAGGGTTCATCCTATATGTAGAAATTCCAAGTCGGAGATTCCTTGGTTCAACAGAAAAGTCTGGCCATTTATCATTAACTTGTGCCCAAGATATAAAATCAACGGGGTGTCGCATTGTACCATCTTCAGTGGCAATGGTATAGTGCCAACTCAGATATTCAGCCATCATTTTTGATCTAAACATCCTCCTAAATCTATCCTTGATTAGAAAATATCTAAGGACCTTTTCTAGAATCGCAACTTTTATCTCATTATTGTGCTTATCCTTTTCCCATCTTGAAACTTTGCATCTTGGACAGATTTCTAGCTTCTCAAACTCCTTCCTATATGGTATGCAATCATTTTTACAAGCATGAATATTTTCGTAGCCGAAATCAAATATCTTCAAAATTTCTTCGGAAACCAAATATTGTGTCCATACTCTTCGGAAGAACATTGTCTTCAGGTAGCATGTCCTGAAGTAAAACCAACAGCTGATCAAAGTAGTTCTCAGACACACCACTTTTAACTTTGAATCTGTAAAGTCCCATGATTGCTGAAGCCTTTGTGTATTTGATACAATCAGAGTACAATAAAGTTTCAGAGTCTCTAAACTTTTTCCTAAATTCAGTTTCCTCTACTGCGGCGTCATCATTATTTGACTCTACCCCATTGTCATTCGTCTGATTTGGATCACCTTCGCCCATAGAGAATGTTGTCTTAAATAAACCAAATGTCTACGTTTCTTATTGAAGACCACTGTCTTCTGTAGAATCTCTTTTTTCACCATTAATACTCCAACAAGTACTCTTGTACTTCTTATCCATACCCATATCACTAGATGCTATACTATTTTATCTACTAACTGATGGCATAAGTTGCAGCAGTATATAGAAGTGCATAACATTTCAAACATATCTTCCAATCTTCTTTTTTGATGAATTCACGAAATTAGTGGCTCCTTCTGAATACTCACGACTATTCTACATGGTAAATTGCAAAAAAAGCTTTCTTTCAATCGAAGAATACAAGTAAGCTCGAGTGATTTTAGATTATACCTTGGAAATCAAACCCACGTCTTATCCATTTGGTCACAATGGAGATGGATCCGTTCTGAAACTATGTGCTCAAATCAAAGCTACAGAGACAAAATACGATTTGTTCACTCGAAGTTGTGTTAACCTTAAAGACGAGTTGTGTTTTGCTCAAAAATTTCCGCCGTGCAATTCAGGATCTGAAAGTGAACGGCTCGAATCAGTGTTAGGGAAAGAAATCAAATGGTGTAGGTTCAATAAGATAGAGCGGCTCAGATTAAATTTGGCGAGACATATCCAGCGGTGTAGGATTAACCACATATGCAATCTCTGCGTCTAATGCTCATTGGGTAAGAATTTGTTTTTTAATTCCAAAAATTAACATATAAAATATGTTATTAATAAAAAATGTACATTAACTTTTTAAAAAAAAATCAACAACAGTATTTCAATTTTTAAAATATTATTCCATATAAATAGCAAATTTAAAATTAAGAGCAAATACTATAAGGTAGTATTACAAAAATCTAACTTATATTCATAAACTGTTCATAAACAATAAGACTTAGTTCTATGTATAAAGTATTTAATCACCAATTCTTATATGAATTTTATAAAATAAAAATACACTATCATACTTATACGAAATATGAGTTTTTATAAAATTTAAATTTGACCTTAAATATTAAAATTTGACATTTATATACACTAAATTGGGTTATGTATATATGGTTTATGATTGAAGACTTTAGGGATTAAGGTTTTAACTTTAGGGTTTAGGGTTTTAACGTTAGGGTTTGGGGATTTAATTTTAAGGTTTAGGGTTTTAACTTTAGGGGTTATGGTCTAAACAATTGGATTTAATATAATACATTATACTACATAATAAGACATTATATTACACGAGCTTACATAATACAAAATGCATTTCTTAACATAATATTGTACAATAACCGGCAATAAGTTTGTACCAAAACACAATAACCGGCTCTTACGTTTGTACCAAAACATAATAAGTTTTAACTAGCAATACATAACATTTTCTAAGTTTAATACAAACATTTGTTTATCGTTTGACCATGCCACAACTGAACCTATTGCATCTGAAATGTATTCAATCTCTGAATTTGACCTCCAGACCTTTGCAGTATCAATCTTAGCCACTTCAACCCAAACCTTGCTTGCATTTAGACCTAGTGGTACAAAGTGGCACAACTCTTTCGGATCCGTTGAAACTACTCTTCCTTCAGCTACCTTACGTCCAGAGTTGCTACAGCCTAAAAGGATGCACTTGTGCTTTGCACTTTTGGTGGAACTAGTGCTGCCTAGACTCTACAACTCAAAGCAGATAATAGAAAATTTAAAACACCAATCAAAGATCCAACGTCAATCAACATACAAAAAAAAATTAACTTCATTCCAATAACATACCTCTGTTTTTTTTTTGGCTGGTTTCGCAGGTGATGTTTTTTTCTTGGCTGCATCTGAAGGTCTCGTTGTAGCCATGACGTCAAACTTTAGGAATGGCCATGCAATTTTCTCGTTAATTGCATCACCAATCACAAACATATCCGAAGTTGGCCTCCACAAATGAGCATTATCATTAAACACCTTCACAACTTCAATACTAACAACATTTGGACCTAAAGGTATTCTTAACCATCTCTCTGGAATTAGATGAGCACACGAGACCTTCAGCAATAACCTCCTCCTCTTCATTATTCCAATCATATATTTTGCATCTTCGAGTTTCACCTTCCCTGGGCTGCTAAAATGTAAGAAGCTTATGATTAGAGATATATACTGATACTTCTGCGGAAGAAAGAAAGATTGAAAAACTTTACCAAGGATACATTTCCAAAATCGCTTTATTTATTGGCCAAGCTCTTTTTCATCCCACAAATTCTTCAAAAGATAACACATCTGTTGTAGGCCTCCAGAGATAAGCTTCTGAGCTTAATGCAGACTTAACAAGAACAACATTGCATTAGGACCAATCGGTACACGATCAATTTTGTACATCCGTTCATCAGAGAAAAATTCTCCTTCATCAACAACTACATCTTCTGAATCAAACCAATCAAATATTTGTACTCTCACTCCTTCTTTGAATCCAGCACTAGTCTCAGATGTTTCAGTATCACCATTAATTTTCCGTTAGAAGGAAAAGAAATTCTTAAATGTCTTAAGACCAATTTACCAAATATAATGAAAAGACCTTCTTTTCAGCTAAGTCTCAGACCACATGCCCTTTAACTTTTCAATCTGACTCACCATATCAGCAATCTTTGCGTCTTTAGATTGAAAAAATGCTAACTTAGTAGCCGTAATCCCTATACCAAACCCCCTTACTCGTCCTGGTTTTTCTTTTCCTAAAATCTTGCCACAACATCTTCCCTTATGTTTTCAGCAGCTGATGTAGAGTCCATTTGACTATCAAGTGACTGTATTTGTTCATGATACAAACATTTATACAGACGATAACTCATTGATCATAATACATTAATCATACACAATATAACAAGTTCCAGAACTTTTACAATAGTCTAAGCAAATTGAGACTTCACAGGTCTACCATCAGCATAAGTATGTCCCGCAATCCATACCTTACTCCTACTTACTTTACTTCAGTCTTGGCTCTTTTTTTTATATAAAATACATATATATCTCAGTACCATTTTATTCTAACAAGTTGTACAATATATAGATGCTTGAGTACTCTTTTTACCATATCATAAGCTAAACGAAACATTCCTTTGCGGCTGGTTATGTGAGAGATATGATTTTTTCTCAGCTCTATGTACTTGTTACTATTTCCTCCAATATAAATATGAGTGTGATTAATTCTATAAGATATGACATATAGACAAGAAAGTGACTTTTTGTAGATAATTAACCGTGACAGATTTGGTAGTCTCGCTCCTAATCCTAGAGTTCCACACTTGAATGCATGAGATGTTGCTAGGTTTTAAATATATTCTCTCAGCAGGACTCTTCGTAGCACGTACTTGTGACACTAGCCTTGACTTCCCCGCCTTCCACAAACTTTCCAACCGCTTGAAAATAACATCTTTCTGCTACTCTTCTTGCAAGTTAAACATCTCCTGCATCAAAATAAGCAAATATCAAACATATTTATAATTTCATAGTTGTTCAAAAAAACTTAATTGCATATATAAACATACCTGAATTTCTTCCCACATTGTTTGTTTAGTCACTGCATCAAGTTTTCTCCAATCATAAAGTGTTCCCTCACAAGAGGACCAAGAAAATATGATAATGTTATTGAACCAGGTCCAACATGATCAACAAATTCAGTGAATGTAACTGCAACCTTTTCATTAGGATTTTCATCCACTTTACGCATCTTTGTTGGTCTTCTTTTATTTTATTCTTTCACTTCATCCTCTAGTAACAAAATTCCTTCAGTACTAGGAATCTCATCATATTGAGCATTGCTAACTCCATCTTCTTCCATATTGACTGCTTCTTCTTCATTCTCAATTTTCATTCTCGTCATTCTCTTTCTCTACGTGTTCACCTTCTTCTTCCATACTAGCAGCTTCTTCTTTATCCTTCTTTTGTTCATGTCCAGTCAAACAATGTTCTCCTTCTATCTCAGAATCTTCTTTATCATCTTAAGGCATTGCTTTCTCAGCATGATCAGCCTCATTGTCATTACCCTTATCTTATTCCACAGCGTCAATTTGTGGTGTTACATCTTCTATCTCCTCATCTTGCGGTGTTACATCTTCTACCTCATCATCTTCCGGTGTTACATCTTCAGCATCCAATTTCTTCTTTCTACCCCTTTTTGTCTTAGTTACAACAAAATTCGTTTTTGGGGTTTCTTTGTTATTGTCTTCTTATTCACCTTTCGTATAGTTTCATAAGCAACTTGCAGTGTTAGATCTTCTACCTCCAAGCATTGATTACGTCTACTACGACGAGAAACAACTTGTCCTCCTCCTCCTCCTCCTCTTGTCTTCGCCATTTCTGAAACTGATAAACGAAAGACATTTAATCGAAACCCAAATAGTCTAAATCGAAACCCAAAATCACAAACTTCCACATGCATGTTTACACAGTCTTAGAATTGATACCCAAAATAATCTAAATCGAAACCCAAAATCACAAACTTCCACATGTATGTTCACAAAAACTAAGAATCAAAACCTAAACTAGTCTAAATCGAAACCCAAAATCACAAGCTACCACATGCATGTTCATAAAAACCAAGAATCGAAACCCAAAACCAATATCGTTTTCCACTCCTTTGTTGATAATGAAGAACCAATATAGATGAGATAGAGCAAAGAAGCTGCGATTGAAGGAGAACATACCTATTGAAGCTTATGTTTTTCTGAGAAACAATGAAAAAGGGTTTCGTTTAGGAAAAGAGGTTTCGTTTAGGAATTCTTTGTTTTATGAGAAGTGAAGAAAGAGCTAAACTTATATCGACGAGTGGCCTTATATATTAAAATTTGAGATGTTTACATTTACGATAGCGCTTAGTTTTAGGTTTGCAATGGTAAGGCGCACGAGAAAAAATATATCTTTCTATAATGACAAACACTATACAAAAAGCAAGTGTTGGTATACAATAGCATAACTGTAATAAACGCTATAATACGATGTTATTAATACCCACATTTCTTGTAGTGTTTGCCTCTTAATGAAAAATATATTTGTGAAATGATTATTTAATGAATGTAGAGATAAATAATAGTATAAATAATGTGGTAAACATGAAAATTTCCGATTATTAGAATATATATCTTTGTTTACCCGTAAAACTATTAACTTGTTTTATATAAGATCTACTTACATGAAACTAACCACAATAAATGCTCTAAAAGTAAAACGTTTTTAAATAGATTCCCTAGGCCAATGCTTACTTTTTCCTCATGTAAGCACGACTCTGTATAGAACAAAACTTTACTTTTAAAAATTTGTCTTTGTACGATATTAATTATCTGTATAGATTTATGTTAACTACATAGAATTTTAGGTTCTCAAAAGATTGATTATCCACTAATCTTAAAGTTGGTTAAAATGGCAATATTTCAATTATTGTGAACGAAATTAAGATTCTTGGACTTTTCATATGTGTTCTTTAACACAATATTAAAAGAAAAAACTATTGTGTCAATGGAAACATGACAGGAAAATAAACCAAACTACTTTACTAATGACTAAAGTAACGATTTATAGACAATTCTTGAGATAGGTAACTAAAGCTTCCATGAGTCAAAACGGTGAGTACATAATATGACGAAAGAATAAATGTTGATGGTAAGATACGGTGAGATAGAATATCGCCGTGGTAGATGAATCCTTTTCCCCAAAAAAAAACAATGAAATGATTCATTTAGTATCATGAAAATTGTTTAACTTAAGAGAAACATATATTTTCATGTCTGATTTTGTAATCCCCGGTCAAGACTCAAGAGTAATGATAGAACGGTATCGTGATCACGGATTCACTGGTATTGTTGATATTATCTAATAGTTGTTCATTGGTCAGTAATTAGTTCCAAATTTCGAATAATCTGAATTCTCGGCTCTTGCTCTTCGCCTAAAGAGATTATAAGCTTAGACTTGGAATTTTTGAATTCAAAAAGAAAACGATCAATAAATTGGTTTAAAATAGATAGATGAATGTAGAATTAGATTAAATATCATACACGAATAAAAGGCTTCTTAATGACATTTTAAATTTATTAATCACACAAACGTATTTACAAAAAAATATAGGCCCGCTTTTCAAAAAAATAATAATATAGGCATGATCCAAAAGACGAGGATCGATTATAATTATAGTCATATTGACCAAGTCTTAAGGGGGGCAAGATGATCTCATGCGTAATTGACCTTGAAGATTTTGTTGCCAATGGAGTTAGGTAACTGTTCTAATTGACATAGACAAGAGACTATATATATATATATATATATGTGTGTGTGTGTTTGTTATTTCTAGTATACCTAACTTGTTTATAAGTTTATTATATTAAATAAAATATTATGTATACATAATATATGAACAAAACTTGGATACATATATCATATGTGCTATTAAAATATATATATATATATCATATGCACATACAAACCTAGACAAAATATGAAGTCTACATAGAAAAATCTATAAAAAGTGGATTTATGTATTATTTATAATGATTTTTTTAGAAATTTTAGTTTTATAGTGTGTGTTAGTTAATCTAATGGTCTTGTACTATTTTCAAAAGATAATCAGTTATAATTATGAAACTATCAACTTTTTGGTTTGACTTTGTAGTTAACTAATAAGTTTAGATTTCTTTGGAAGTCTATTTTTATACTATTATCAAACACGAAGTTTTTGTTCGCTAATTTTGTAAAAATTATTTTTGCAGGCAATGATTCAATTACCTGTTGTATACGGAGAATGGGTGGTGAAAACACATCATCTCCCGATGAAGATTTGGAAGCTCCTAGTGAGGACAAAGAACCTTCGAACAGACATAAATACCTTCCTCCACCTTTCAAGTGTGGTCCGGGTAGGCAAAAAAATTGTGGTGGTAGTCTTGGCTAGAAATTTCTAGGATGAGGGGAAACAAACCGCGAAAGCTGTACAAGGATAATAGTTTCTCCCAGTGCAAACAACCGGGCGACACTCGTCCAAATTTTCCAAGCTATACATGTGTTAGTGTTATGTATGAACTTATGATTTGTCATTTCTTTGGATGTTGTCTTATGTCTTATGTGTTGAACTATTGAGTTGTCTCATTGCTTTTGAGTTGTTTTATGTGTTGAACTTATGTTGAATTTGTGGGTCTTTAGTTAATGTTGAACTTATGAATTGTATTGTTGCTTTGGATGTTGTCTTATGTGATAAATGTTGAATTTATAGGCCTTTAGTTAGGTTTATTACACGTCTGGCTTCTATCGTGTAGACTTGCTTCTATCGTGTAGACTTGCATTTTAAACTTTTTTTTACTGTTGACTTCTTTAGTAGTCTACTGCAAATGCAGACTAATACGTAAGTTTTTGTATTATTCCTTGAAATTATGTTAAAAATCTTAAAAATAAGACTAATACTGAAAATCTCTAATATAAAAGAAAATGCATGATAGTCTAGCAACAAACTTTAGTAGAAGTCTTCTGTAAAAAAATGACTAATACTTAAGTTTGCTACTTCAGTTGAAATTGTGCTCAAAATCTCAAAAATAAGACTAATACTTTGTGGAAATTTTGTATAGCCTTTCTACTTCTCATATGCGAGTTAGTTATAGTTTTAGCTTATGGTGGTTTTAATTGTTTGGTTGATTAGAGTATTTTTTGAAAAAATGATATCTAACAAAAATTAATAATATCATACAAGTGAAACACAACTAAAAAAAGAATTCAATGTTTATAGATTCTGTATCAAATAATTATTTACAAATGAAGATTTTATAAAGATTAAGTATGACAAAACAATTTATTTAAAAATATTTTTGGGTGTGTTTGATTTTTCATAATCTGATGCCTCAAATGAAGTCTTGCAAAAGAGTATCTGCAAAGTAAGATAAAGTTATGAGAAAAACATAAGATATAGATTTTAAATCATATTTTAGTAGAATTTTAATTAAGTCTACTTAAATTTTTTGGTTTAGTAGACTTTAGTTCAAATCTACACTAACCGAAAAATTCCAGATCTAAAAATATACATTTAGAAAATTTGAAAATACTTTGTTCTCAAAAATCTTTCAAAATAGTTTTTTCTATCAACATTGTAGCAAATCAAGAACAAAGAGTATGAATTTATAAATTTATTTCAATATAAACAAAAAATATTAATATAATGAATTAATGTAAATGTTATATTTTTGGGAAGATGATTTGAAAACTTCAGAAGAGAATACCTGCAAAATAAGATAAAATTATGAGAAAAATATAAAATTAAAATTATACTTGAGTAAACTTTTATAAGGTGTGCTTAAGAGTCAAGGTTCTGACTTTTAAGAAGACTTCATTTGAAATCTACTCTATCAGAAATTTTTTAGATCTGAAATATAGACATTAAAATATGAAGATAAGTTTACATAAAACATAAAAAAATATAATTTATAAGATCAAATAGTAGTAAATTGAAGACATAAAATTTGAATATGCAACTTTATTTAAATATATATACAAAAACACATATTTAAAACATATAGATTTAAATTTTATATTTGGAGGAGGAGATAACAACCATAGAAAAAAAATATCTGTAAAATAAAATGAAATTATTAAAAAACCATAGGACAAAAAAATTTAAAGTCATATTTTTGTAGACTTCCAACAAATTCTTCTTAAAAATTTTGGTTTAGTAAACGTCATTTGAAGTTTACTAGCTTTATCTTATAAAGTCTACACTATTTGATAATTTTCAGATCTTAAAAGTTATGCACATTTTGAAATGTCAAAATATTTTTTAATCTCAAAATACTTCAAAATACAATTTATAAGATAAAATAATAGAAAAGTAAGTGCACAGAGTTTGAATCTATAACTTGATTTAAATATAAACACAAAAATGCACATTTAAAGCTATAGATCTAAAACTTACATTTTTAGAGGAGAAAGTGAAAACCATGAATGATAATACCTACGAAAACAAGATAATATTGTGAGAAAGACATAACATAAAAATACGCATTTAAAATCTATAGATCAAAAACTTAAATTTTTAAAGGGGGAAATAGAAACCATGAATCATAATACCTAAAATAAAAAGATAATATTGTAAGAAAGACATAAGAGAGTTTTAGAGAGTATGAAGAGAAATGAGTGAGTTTGAGAGAGAAGTGAGACAATTTTAGAGAGAATTGGGAGTGTTAGAAACTTGTGCAACCATTTTAGAGAGAGACTGTGCAAAATTCATTTATATAGGGAGACACAAATTGTAATTATGTTAAAATTTACGACACGTCTACAATGCAATAGACTTTATTGTAGGTCTACTATACCCTAAACCAAAAATATCAAACCCTAAATGTTTGCTTTATAGTAAAAAAGTCTCAATTATTGTATCAAATATCGAAATATTTATAAACTATTCAACATTAATATGCAAATTTAAGTCAAATAAACAAAAAGAAAATCTCAATCTAAAATCTAACCCTTAAACATAACATGTTTGATCCTTTTGTTTTAAACTATAAACATTGTCTAACACATGGTTATCAATCAATATATATATTCTTTTAAATTTTTCAATTATATAACATTATAGTTTATAAACTTCATATTAACCCTTATATTGATGATTAATTAAAAATTTTACAAAAATTATTTTTTTACCATTTTAAAATTAATTTATTAGATCAAATTACAATGTAGACTACATAGTAGACTTCTTATATATATGTAGACCTACTTACAAAAGAGAGAATCATAAAATAACTTTATGATTTTTTATTTGATCATAAGGGGTAAATATTACTTTGATCACCTTTTTATGTTAATTTTGCATTTGACTTAATATGAACGCTAATTTTATGGTTATAATCAATATTTGGATTGTTTTTGGTAAATCCTCCATAAATTAAGTAATCATACATAAATATATACAAGTTTAACACGTGTCATTCCCAACCTTAAACTTAATTTAGCAGTAGCAAATATTACTAACAGTTAACAATACAATTAGCACTGAAAATACGAGTCACATGCTACAAGAGATTTTCCATCATTAGACAGCTCTATTTCGTCTACATAGATCTGACACGATTGCTCATTTAGTTCTTTTAGCGAGTATCACCGAGTATCTTGATAGAGTTTAGTTACAGATTCTCTCACAATCATTTCTCTAAATTCAATCACAAGCTTGTAACCGATTTATGGAATGAAGAAGAAACGTATTACACTTTAGATCATGAACCATTGAGATGTGTCGGCTTAAACCGAACACAATCTCCTCAAGAACACTAGCCTAAACCAGTTTTTCTCACTCAAGTATTGCGACTCAATTCCAAATCAAAAGTTACCTCTCCGTAAACAACGACTTGTGCTTTTATACTTCATTCTTGTTCAATCGCAAAGTCTCTGAACCAAGTAGAGTATTTCTTCAAATGCCAGCTCAGCATATGAAGACTTCACCAGCCTTTTAATCTGCTTATCTTCTCAAGGTACAACAGCTAATACAAGCTTATCAATACCCCCGCCTTTGAAAAGAAGCTTGACCCCAAGCTTCTAGGTATAACACTGCTTTGTTTGAACTTAAACCACCAATCCTTGCCTCTCCATCGGTGCCAAATGTTGTGAATAGGGATGTTAAGTCCAGGGTCACGGCTCAGCTCTCTTTTGCTTAATATAAACTCAGTCCTATTTTAACCATGCCCTATTTTAACCCTATTTTAATTAAGGTTTAGGGCTGGTACCAGGGTTAGTCCATTTAATTTTCATGCATGCAAAAAAATGTTTGTATACTAATTTTAACCAAAAAATTAAATTTTTAACAACTTAAGATATGATCATATAAATGGAAAAAATTATAAAATCGGGTTTTTTCGCCAAAACCGCAAAATCTAGTTTTTCTGCCAAAACCACAAAATTTAGTTTTATCACAAAACCGAAAAATCAAGTTTTCCCACTAAATCCACGCATTTTCTTGTCCAAGCCGCAAAAATCGCATTTTCCCACCAAAACTCCAAAATCACATTTTCCCGTCCAAACTGAAAAATCGCATTTTCTCGTCCAAACTGCAAAATTGCATTTCCTGCCAAAACAGCAAAATCACATTTTCTCGTCCAAACCGCAAAAATGTGTTTTCTCGCCAAAATATCAAAATCACGTTTTTCCGCCAAAACCAAAAAAAATTGCGTTTCCTGCAAAAATCACATTTTCCCTCTAAAACAGAAAAATTGTGTTTTCTCGCCAAAACTGCAAAATCACGTTTTCCCGCCAAAACCAAAAAAATGAGTTTTCCCGCCAAAACTACAAAATTGCGTTTTCTCGCCAAAACCGTGAAATTGCATTTTTCCGTCAAAACTGCAAAATCATGTTTTCCCGCAAAAATCACAAAATTGCATTTTCCCGCCAAAACCGCAAAATCGTGTTTTCCCGCCAAAACCGCAAAATCGTGTTTTCCGGCCCAAACCGCAAATTCACATTTTCCAGCCAAAACCGCAAAATCGCGTTTTCCCGCCAAAATTGTCTAATCAAAAATCAAGTATACCCGTTAAAACCACAAAACCGTAAAAAAAACACAATTTTTGGTTTTGGCGAAAAAACTCGATTTCGTGATTTTGTTGAGAAAACTCAATTTTTTCGTTTTTTAAAGTTTTGTTGAAAAAAATTGTTTTGCATAATCAAACAAATTTAAAATTTTAATAGATATTTAAATAGTATATAATAATTGTGTGAATCAAAATAAATGGGTTAAAATATAAACTCTATACATTATATGGCTAACCATTTTTAAGCTCTGTTTCAAAACTAAGGGTTATAGCTAGAAATGGTTTTATATGGTTAGGGCTAACCATCTTAGATTAAGCCCATATTAACATCCCTAGTTGTGAAGTCTTTGCAGTGTAGTCCAAGCTAATGACAGACCCAACAAAGCTAGAACTCTGAAGCACACATTGTTCTGCAGCAACAGAATGACTCCATTGTGCAACCTTAGAGCCAGCCATGGACTCTGTATCTCTGGTTTTAACTGCATATGAAGTAATTCCAATACGCCACTGCCATTGCTGCATCGGAAGCTCAGAAAACTCCACACAATAAGTTTTTTATCTCCTGCAGCACCATCCTCAACAATGCATCAAAATCGAATAAGCAACATAATCCATTCCCGTGTTCTTCTCCACATAATGCTTTTCTTCATATTTGTATTTGATACGCCAAGTTTTGTAACACGTCTTATGTTGTATCTGCTCACTTTCTAAATGTGCCATAAGAACATCAGAAAATCGTTGCACTTCTGCATAATCCACTAGAACAACTTTCATGTCACGAACATCTCTTGTTGATGCTCCAAGATAGAAACCTCCTCGATATATACAATCTTAAATTTCTCAACCTGAGAAACACACAATCTAGCTCTGAGAAAACCAGAGACCAACTCATCACACACACACGAAGAATGCATAACAGTGTCGCTTAGCTTCATCTTTGCCATTTTCCCATATCTAATCTATTAAAACTGAAGTACAAATAGAAAATATCTCTTGCTTTTACCTAATATTTACAAATAATACCACTAATATTATCCATGTATCCAAACATGTAAAGATTGATTCTTAACAAGAAAAAAAAAAAAATTTGGGCTAAGCTCATTAACAATCTTTGTCATTGAAATTGAAGATTTCATAAAAAAGTGTATATGTGTTTTCCAAATTTTTATAATAAAAACATAATTATAAATATATATAGCATTAAATTAGTTTTATTTTTATTCATATTTATATAAGCTACCAACTATATTAGAATTATAAAAAGATAATAATGTTAATAATTTTTGATTATAATCTGAACTTATTCATTTACAATAACAAAATCATGTAACTTTCCATAACAATTTAATGACTAAAATACATATTAATATTTATTATAAATGGTTATATATACAAACAAATACAATGTATCATCATTTGTACGATATATATCTAATAAGAATAAATTATGTAATTTAAAAATTTAAAAAATTTAATCACCATATAATACATATACACAGTTAGGTCTAGGATGGATCGAATATCTGAGGTATTCTAGGATATACGGATTCGGATATGCATTTATCGGATTCGTAAAATTGTTATCCGGATCAGGATATTTGAGGTTAGGATATTCGAACTAAAATTCGAATACACGCGGATATCTGAACCTTTTTTTAATTAAAAATAAATTAAAAACTAACTATTAACCATCTATTTAAAATTATTATTTGAAAAAGCTTAAAATCATTAAAATTTAATAAAATTAAAATTTTAGTTATTTTATATAAAAGTATATAATATACATAGAGAACTATAATTAAATTTTAAATATTTAATATCTGGATCCGGATATCCAGACCTAAAATTTTACCATCCGAATTTGTACTTGGATTAATCGAATCCGTAAAATCACTATCATGATCCTGAATATCCGTTTTTCGAAGCGAATGGGATCTTGAATCGGATAACGGATATCAAATATTAAATTCAAGTCATATATACAATTATATCAAATAAATTGCTTAAAATATTAGACATTCACAAAAGTAACACACGCGCGGGCGCGCGCACTAGTTTATAATTAAAACGCCAGAATGTCAAGAATTTTTTTCTCCCTTCTCTTTTGCAGCGAACAACTCTGATGTTCTTCCTGAGATTCCCTGAACTGAACATGAATGTGTTTTCTCTGCATTCCCATCTTCTTCATTTTAAACTTGAACTTCCAAGATTTAAAAATTTTCTTCTGTTTTTTCTTATAGCTACCATGTTTCTCCTGGCCAGACATACTTGCAAACACTTGACAGGCCTGTAGCTTTTTACTGCCGGCATTGATTTATGAATCAACTCAGCAACCTCATCGGCATTTGTAAGGTTTAACTGTTCATTCTGTGGGATTAACAGCTCACCCATGTTACCGCGAGAAAATAACACATCAATCACCAAATTAGAGTGTGACTCCAATGAATTAGTGAAACACTTCGATGATGCTACTCCAAATTCCTCATATTTTGTGCTCACCACCTGCTCTAGTTGCAGAATATAATCAGATATATGTGATTCAGTCGCTCTTCTTCGAGATTGTCGAGGATCCATTCTCACACTTCAGTTCTGGCTCATGAACAGTCAGCTGTTTCCTTCGTGAGCATCAATTTTGAGTTAGAATTACTCTTGTCTAGAGAAAAGTGAGCAAGTTACCTCTTCTTAAAATTGGCCAATTCGTGAATTCTTACTTGATCACTTTCTCACTATACCAATCCCAAGCCTCTCCTTCTAAGCTCATACAAACCATATTCAACTTAGCTGTCTCGCTATACCTGCCAGTTCTGAAGATTTTTTTCTACTTGCCAAATCCAAGCGTAAGGCATGAAACCATCAAACTTTGGTAACTCAATTTTCTTAACTTTTCTTTCACTATAACCTAACGAGTCAATCTTCAAATCATCAGTTCCATGTGTGTTTTTTTTTACCTGAGGATGAGTGTCAGATGATTTAAAAACTTCTTTGCTTTGCATTTCACTCTGAAATTCTGTATTGTACTTTATATTCTATGGATCTTCATCACTTCCAAAATTCAACAACAAATATTTCTTCAGTGCCTCCCAACTGTTGAACAACCACAAAGATTGTCTCCACTAAAACTATGATATATCCTCACCTTCTATGAAGCTTTGAGCAAAATCAAGTTGATAGACTTTAGTTACTGTAAAGCTAAAGACTAAGACTCTTCTTTGATTATGAATGTCAAGTGATTACAGCTTTGTAGTACGATCCTGGTTTACTCTCATAGCGAGCTCACCATTCTCGTCAGTCTCATAACGACTGGTAGCTCAAGACTCATGATGTCTGAGATTCTACAACTTACAAAGCATACCTCTCTCCATCACACTACAACTCTATTTATACTCTTTTTATTATAACTGCAAAGACTCTGTTTGAAATAGAAGTTTTATTACTCTTCACTTAACCTCTTCTTCCTTCCCTTTCCCTTTGCGGTAATAAACCCTCTTGAACCTATCAATACTTCCCCCAACGAAATCCAGCTTGCCCTCAAGCTGGTAAGCTGGAAAACAAGTAATAAACTCCTGATACTTCATCCAAGAATTCTCCAAAGCCGGTTTACCACACCATTTGACCAACAACTCCAACTCGCCATGTCAACTGTAACGTGTATCGAGTATATCTTCGGGTTCAAGCTCCTCCTCCGTCTCAAGTGAAGAACCGGGGGGAATGGAATTGCTTTGAACTTGTTGTCCCACTGCGAGTTTCAACTAGGATATATGAAAAACAGAGTTATACGAGCTTCAGGTGGGAGTTGAAGTTTGTAAGCCGTTTGTCCAATATGCTCAATGATCTTGTAAGGACCATAAAACTTTGCAGCCAATTTCTGACTAAAGCGTCTCGCCACCGTCTTTTGTCTATATGGTTGAAGTTTCCAATAAACCATATCTCCCACAGCTAACTCCACATCCCGTCGAGACTTATTTGCTTGGTGTTTCATGATGGCCTGAGCACGTAAAAGATTTTGTTTGAGACTGTCCTAGGCAGCATCACGTTCGCGTAAAGACTTGTCAAGCTCAAAGTTCGAGGTAGAACCCTGCTCAAAACGTAAGAGTGGTGGTGGATCTCTGCCATAAAGAACCTGAAATGGAGTGGTTTGCAGAGACTTGTGATAACTTGTATTGTACCACAATTCAGCCCACGCTAAAAAAGTATGCAATGAACGCGGGTGAGATGAGGAGAAACACCGTAAGTACGTCTCCAAACATCTGTTTAAGACCTCGGACTGCCCGTCAGTTTGTGGATGAAACGCGGTACTGTACTTCAGCGTAGTACCTGCTAAACGAAACACCTCAGTCTAGAAAGAACTCAAGAAAATTCGATCACGATCAGATACAATACTCTTCGGAAATCCGTGTAGCTTGACAATGTCGTTCACAATTTATTTAGCAACGTCCAATGCTGTAAAAGGATGTTTTAAGCTGACGAAGTGAGCAAATTTTCTCAAACGATCAATCACCACCAGTATGGCATTAAAGCCATTAGAAGTAGGTAAGCCCTCAATGAAGTCCATGTTGATGTCTTCCCATACTTGCTCCGGAATCGGTAAAGGCTGAAGTAATCCAGCAGGAGATAAGGTAGAATGCTTATGTGTTTGGTACACTGCACACGAAGCAACATACATTTGAATTTGCTTGTACATACCCTTCAAGAAAAAAGAACGTTGAACCCTCTTAACTGTCTTTAAGACCCCGGAATGTCCTCCCATCTTACTATCATGAGCCTCTTGTAATATCACCGGTATAAAACGAGACATCTTAGGGATCATAAGTCGCCTTTTGGACCACAATCTGCCATCGATCACTTGATATTTCTTCGAGATCAACTTGCCACTGTTTAAATCTCCAATAATAGCTTGTATCTTCGGGTCTTCTTTAATATCGTTATATAAATCTTCCCATTGCAACACAGTTGGAGTGCTAAGCAAAGAGAAGAAATAGACATCGAACGAGAAAGACCATCTGCAGCTTTGTTTTCCGGACCTGGTTTGTAAAAGATATCAAAGTCAAATCCCAAGATCTTCGTCAGCCATTTATGATACTCTAGGTTCACTTCTTTCTGCTCCAACAGAAATTTTAAACTACGCTGATCCGTATGAACATGAAACTTTCTCCCAATTAAGTAGTGTTTCCACTTCCTAATAGCCATCACTATAGCCATCAATTCACGTTCATACGCAGGTTTTAGCGCTCCCTTTGAGTTAAGGCGTGGCTGAAGAAAGCAATCGGTTGTTTATTCTGCATTAAGACCGCTCCTAAACCAAACCCAGACGCATCAGACTCAACAACAAAAACCTGTTGAAAATCAGGCAATGCTAAAACTGGAGCATGAACCATTGCGTATTTCAGCTTATCAAACGCTTCTTGTGCCTCCAGGGACCACAAAAACTGGTCTTTCTTTAGCAACATAGTCATAGGACGAGCGATACTTCCATAATGGCGAATAAAACGTCTGTAATACCCAGTTAATCCCAAGAAATCACGTAACTGTTTGACTGTTCTAGGAATCGGCCAAACATTCATTGCATCCGTTTTTACCGAATCTGTAGCCACCCCTGTCGCCGATATCATATGACCCAAATACTCCACCGTTTGTACCCCAAAAGTACACTGCTTCATATTAGCAAACATGCTCTGCTCTCTCAACACTTGTAATACCTGACGCAGATGTTTCTTATGAGTAATTTGATCCGGACTGTAGATCAAAATGTCGTCAAAGAATACCAGAACAAAACTGCGAAGAAATGGTTTAAACACCTTGTTCATCAGAGCTTGAAACATAGCCGGGGCATTGGTCAAGCCAAACGACATTACAAGAAATTCATAATGACCCTCGACTGTTCTGAAAGTTGTCTTGGGAATGTCTGCCTCAACCATCCTAATTTGGTGATAACCCGAACGTAAATCAAGCTTCGTAAAAACTGATGCACCATGGAGTTCATCCAAGACTTGATCAATAACCGGAATATGATATTTATCCAATATTGTGGCTCTGTTTAATGCTCTATAATCCACACAAAAACGTAGTGAACCATCCTTCTTTTTCACCAGTAACACTGGGCTTGAGAAAGGACTAGTGCTAGGACGAATTATTCCGGTTGAGAGCATATCGGTCACCATCTGTTCCATTGCTACCTTGCTTGCGTGAGGGTAGCGATATGGTCTAACAGATACTGCTGAGACTCCTTGTTTCAGTGTGATTGCATGTTCTTTTCCCCTGAAAGGAGGTAACGTATTAGGAACAGCAAACACATCCGAAAACTCTTGAAGTAGTAGTGGGAATTTTGGTGATACTTCTGGTGTCGACGATGTAGCATTAGATGCAATAAGAAGCACTTCTCTACCTGTCTTACTACAAGTAAAGACTGGCATCAAAGACTTGAATGAGAACTTGGTGCAATGTAATCCTTTCTCTCCAAACAAAGTCACCTTGTTTCCATTATAGACAAACGAAAAGACATGCTCCTTCCAGTCTACCTCGCATGTGCCTAGTGTTTCAAGCCATTGAATGCCCAGTATCACATTGACGTTTCCCAGTTTAAGAGAGATGAAGTCACTTGTGAAGTTGGTTTTGTTTAATTGAAATGTGACTGCTTGACAAATTCCCAAAGCCTTGACAGTCACACCAGTTCCCAACAACACATCTAAGCTACTATCAGCACGAATTTTCATCCGTAGCTTGTTCACAATTTCCGGTGATATGAAATTGTGAGATGCTCCACTATCAAGCATGACTATCACATCTTTATTGTGTATATATCCCCTCATCTTTGTTGTCTTTGGGAAATCAATGCCCAAGTAGGAGTTGAGCGATAACGTGTGTAGAGCTTGTTGTTCTTGAAGCACTTGTAACTCTTCTTCTTCCTTTGAATCAACCACCTCAAGTTCTAAGCCATTAATCACTGTTAACACTCGTAATTGTCTATTAGGGCACTCCATTTTATGAGCAGGAGACCACATCGCCTTACAACGGAAGCACACTTTGTCTTTCCGCATACGACCCAGTTCAACATCCGAGTATTGTAATCGTGATCTCATTGTGCCTCTCTGAGTTGCAACATTTTCTTTGTTTGCAGTCGCTTCCATCCTCGGGTTGTCTCCCATTTGTTTTGGTTGAAAACCAGAAGCCCGGACGTTGGTGTATTGTCGTTGATAACTTTTTTGTACCTCTCCCCCAGATGCTGATCCAATCATTTTACAATAAGCTGTGCTCTGCATCTTTAATACTGCCAACTTGTGATCAGTCAAGCTAACTGGTTCCTTCATACGAATAACCTCTTTCATCTCTGGTTTGAGACCATTAAAAAACACCTTAATCAAATTCTTCTCATCCACTCCTGTGACCTGGTTCCATAAAGCTTCAAACTCATTCACGTATTCCACAATATCTCCCTCTTGACGTATGCAGAATAACCTCGCTGCTGGATCATTATCAATAGGACCTCCAAATCTATCCAACATTCTCTGAGTAAACTGTTTCCAATCTGTAAAGGGGTCACTGATAATTTCTCCATTGAACCACTGTAAAACAGGTCCTTCTAAGCTCAATGAAACCAAATACAGCTTCTCATCTTCATTACAATTCCCGATCTTAAAGAATCTTTCAACTCGAGAAATCCACTCAAATGGCAAAGGACCAGCAAATGTTGGCATTTCCACTTTTCTCAACATCGATTCCCGATTAGCTAAGGTATTATGAATTCCCCGATAACCTAGTTGTGTTGGAGATTGTTCCGGTTCAGAAGAAGTATTTGGTACCTGATTATGTTGATCGTGCGAGGAAGAAGCGATTTCTTTTCCTGGTCTTTGAATTGGAACCGTGTTCGCTTCGATTCGAGCTAGAACTTCGTTGATTGATAGCATCTGATTCTCTAAAATGCCGAATCTAGTATTAGACTCAGCTCCCAACGCGTTGATCTGTTTCTCCATCGAGTCCAAACGATTCGTCGTAGATTTATCAGCACGAGATATCTTGTCGCATCCGATTCTCATGTATTCCAAATCGTCTTGCATCCTCCGCCAAATCGGATCTCTCCGTCCTTCCGACGCCGATGAAGCTTCCACCTCCTCTCTGATCATCGTTATGTCTTCGGTTGCTGGATCGCGTGGCATCGATCGAGTTTCACCGCACCAGTGATAAACTTTAGTTACTGTAAAGCTAAAGACTAAGACTCTTCTTTGATTATGAATGTCAAGTGATTACAGCTTTGTAGTACTATCATGGTTTACTCTCATAGCGAGCTCACCATTCTCGTCAGTCTCATAACGACTGGTAGCTCAAGACTCATGACGTATGAGATTCTACAACTTACAAAGCATACCTCTCTCCATCACACTACAATTCTATTTATACTCTTTTTATTATAACTGCAAAGACTCTGTTTGAAATAGAAGTTTTATTACTCTTCATTGAACCTCTTCTTCCTTCCCTTTCCCTTTGCGGTAATAAACCCTCTTGAACCTATCACAAGTTTATCATCATCATCCGTGAAGTCCTCTCGCACAAAGAACCTCTCCAACCACGAAATCCATGATCGCAAATCAACACCTATGAAGACTGGAATCGCTACAAATTTTGTTTCCATTGATTTTGATCCAGACGCCACATGATTCTTTGATTTTCTCATCGTCGGAGTCAACACTATACACGAACGTCAAAATCAGCTAAAAGACCACTATAATGATCCAAGTTCTCGCGTTTGATTCGATCCGAGCTCACACCACACCAATTGATAGAGTTTAGGTACAAATTCTCTCACAATCACTTCTCTAAACTCAATCACAAACTTGTAATCGATCTATAGAATTAAGAAGAAACGTATTACACTTTGGATCACGAACCGTTGAGATGCGTCGGCTTAACCGAGATCTCTTTAAGAACACTAGCCTAACCCAACTGCTCTCACTCAAGTCTTGCGACTCAATTCCAAATCCAAAGCTACCTCTTCGTAAACAACGACTTGTGATTTTATACTTCATTCTTGTTCAACTGCAAAGTTTCTGAACCAAGTAGAGTATTTCCTCAAATTCCAGCTCAGCATATGAAGACTTCACCATCCGTTTAATCTTCTTATCTTCTCATGGTACTAAAGCTAATACAAGCTTACCATATATGTAATAAGAGATACTACACATTAGAAAGCTGCACAAGTATATATATATATATATATATATATATATATATATATATATATATATATATATGTGTTTGTGTGTGTGAGTGATTTTATATAACCAGAACCGAGTAAACAAAGAATTGTATATCAATCATGACAACAAGAATCAATATAAATTAATTCAAAGGTTTTGTTCTTTGAAAAACAACATTTAGATTTTAATCCTTCAGAATCGTTATTTTAAGGAAAAATTCTAAACAATTTTAACAAGTAAATATAAAGCCCGAATATAAAAGAGAAAAAAAGAGAAGAAAATCAGTTTTAGTAATCTTACTCTTGCAGAAGAAGCAGAATCATCAGCTTGAACTCTTATATTTTACTTTTGATATTAAACCAATTACTAACCATCTTTTTGGACCACACTAGTTTCATTTGAGAACTTTCAAAAGAAAAAAGAATATTTTTTATGAGTGTTCAATCTTGAAATTCTATCAAGCTTGAAAAAAATGAAGAAGTAATACTCATATTTGGAGAAACGCAGACATTGTTTCGACCCATGTGCAAAATCTGAGTCCATTGACACGAAACGCAGAGCTTTGAGCCATATATATGGAAGGATAGATAGTAGGGGTAAAATGGGAAGAGAAAGTGGCCTTAGAAGCTAAGGATATAATGCAAATTATCGGTTGGTTTGGGTGCACTGACGCCATTTTCAGTATTATAATTATTATAAGAATGTATTACTCCTAAGGTCAATTGTCCACTTTTCAATTGCACTATATGTCACATTGTGCCTGAAGCACACTTTTGACTAGTGCAAAGACATCCACGCCCTCCAACTAGACAAAATCAAATTGTATGACCAATTCACACCAAATCAGACCAAACCAGACTAAATCATCTATCTAAGACAAAATTTGGGTCCTCAAAACTCAACCCTAATCCTGCCTACAACGAAAAAGATCCCCTTTCCCCATCGAAAAAGCTCCATCCCTAAAATCTCATACGGCGATTTCCAGAAGAAAATCTCAATTTCTGGTGAATCCAGAGATCTCTTTTTGATTTTGTCTATCATGGCTAAGCGCAAAGTCCGTATATCAATTGTTACCGACATGCAAGGTTTGTTCTTTTTTTTATTTATTTGAAAAGATCCATTTTTATAGCATCATCTTTTTTTTTATGATTCCGACATGAATCTTTAATACTTTCCGACCCTCCCCCCTAATGAATCTCATTATACACCAGAAAATGAAGAGGTGGACCAACGCCTCCCACTGAGATTGTTCGCTACCAACAGGTTCCTGTCCGCTCGACAAAAGTATACTCGAAACCAAACATCCTTCCATTCATCAGAAATCTGCTTCGTGGAACCCTAGAGTTTGAGAAAATAAGAGCTTCTTGTTTCGAGAAGTTATTCGACATACCTGCTCGCCAAAGCCATGTTTCTTGTAAATGGATCCACTCTTTCTTCAGATTGTCTGCAATGAAAAGCACACTCTCTGGTCCGTCTTCGGTGGTATTCCACTCTGATTTGGCCTACAATAGTTTGGTACCTTAACAGGCTACCATGTGGCAAGTTTCCGGAAAACTAGAACCACTACGCGAAGGAATGGAGCGTAGCTCACAAAGATCCGTACTGGAGAAGGCTTATAGGCAAAAAGAAGTTCACAACAATCAAAGACATATGAATCAGGCTACAAACATAACCTAACATGCCAGGTTCGACAAGGCTTCGCATTGCCTTGATTATGATTGTCGATGGTGTTCTTATTGCTCAGAAACAAAAAGCCCGCCCAACTTTGAAATATGTGAGGATGGTTAAAGACGTCGACGCGTTTCTTGAGTTCCCATGGGGCATGGAGTCGTTCCTTAAGACCATCACATGCATGAAACCTCCTTCGTTCGTCCCCAGTATATGTGAAGACCTTGTAGGTATAGTTGTTCATCAGATCAAGCAGGATGCTTTCAAACTAAAATGGTTACTGCTTGCATTACAATTGGTTGTGTTCCGAGCTATCCCAAAACTGTTGACCAAGATCCAAGCTCCATTTGACAAACGATCAATCATGGACCTGGAAGATGGTTTTCTTCCAAATCACCCCTCCATCAACCTTATTGACACACAAATAGTGGAAGCTGAGCCTAATGTGAGATATTTTTCCCATGTATACCCTTCATATTTACTGTTTCCATAATTCTATCAAATTTACACCTTTGCATTTTTCAGCTTATACTTACACCTATTATACCCCTGGAAAACCAACAACATCTTGGTTGGGGGTTGTGGTCAGATACTGTTATAAATGACCGTGTTGGATATATGGAGCATATTTTTGATGGATATCACCAATTCACCAAGAGCCAATGGCCTGGTAGAGATACCTCAGAACCATTATTTGTCAAACCATCTGAGAATGAGAAATATGCACACAATAGGAAAACTCGAAAACAAAAAACCACTATAACCAAGAGTACACTCAAGCCTAAACAGGTTATAAAGAAAACCTCTCCAGGCAGGAAGCAGAGATGTATCAGCAAGTATTTCAACCGCACCACTAGGTCCAACACATCAAACACACAACTATTGAAGATTGTTTCCGATCTCTCAACTAGAGTAGCCAGCCTGGAATCTGAGAAAAATGAGCTGGGCAAGATGCTTAAAAGGAGGAAAACACCTCACCACCGAGGGAACTCAACCTTTACCAAGCTATTTCATCGTCAAAAGAAGGGAGGACGATTTATATAAGCGTGTCAAACCAAACCAGAAAACTTTACCACTAATGTCCCACCAACCATTGTAAGCTTTCATTCCATCTTCAAACAATCACCTAATTTTTAAATTTTCACTAAGTCTTACAAATATTAACAGATCCCTTCTCCTATGGAGGAAAATGACTCGTTATTCCATTCACCAATTGCAAGCCAATACGCTGTTTGACATTACGTATCTCTGGTCAAGAACTCTTCTAAACTCGCTTTCCTGCCTAGAACTCTCTTGAACACATCTCTCCGGCCCACAACTCTTTTGAGCACAACTATCCTGAATACAACTCTTTTGAACACAAATTTCCTGAACACAAATCTCCTAGCCAAAAATCTCCTTACCACTGCCCTCCTGAACAGAACTTTCCGGTCCACAAGTCCACTGAACACAACTCTCCTAACCACAACACCCCTGAACACAACTCCCTTCAACACAACCCCCTTAAACACACTTTCGAACAGCAGTCTCCTGTCCAAAACCCTCCTGAAAAAAGTCTCCAGAACACACATCAGCAGACCCCACAACACCACTCCTTGTCCCCAAACAAGGCCCCTCCTCCACCCATTCCATTAAACCACTTTTGGGCATCTATGACATCAGTGCTCATCCTAACAGCTTCCCCCTGCACCACCTACTATTTCAAGGCATTGAAATCTTCGAACCCATTAGTCCTGACACCCCATCAAAGGATAAACCAATACAGGACTCCTCCGCCCACCATGCTTCTCTTAAGCCACCCTTCTTCCCTTTGCCTCCACATCCAATTACCCCCGATACCTCTCCCACTAAAAGCAGTGGATTTTCTTAACATGCTTCAACAATCAACGCTTTCTCAGCAACTGCCACATCAAAGCTTAACTTAGCACCCAACAAAACGGTTGACAATATTCAGGTGTTGTATTCTAAAAAGAATTTTCATAGCAGCGTAGAACTCTCTCAGATTGTTTACTTTTTATTTTTCAGGAACAAGAGGCACAATCAGATGTTGTTGAACTCAGTGACTCCTCTCAAGCAAGGGAGACTCCAAGGCATCGTCCATCTGATGAAGAAACTCATCTAGCCTTAGAGCTCTTCTTCTGCCCTGCTATCCCAACACCTGCCCTAATTACTCCCCTCCCCCAACCCTAGTGGGACCTTTTATTTGATACTCTATAAATAAACAATCAAGTGTAAGCCTTCAAAACTCCATGCCAATTAGTTTAGAGTTTCATTAGTTATTGTATCATACACAAACTAATTTCTTACATTCCAACAGCTTTCATATTACACCTTCTAAATTTGATTTCTCCAACAAATTCCTACTGGAAGTGGCAGAGCCAAAGAAATGGACAACAAAGTATATAAGTGCCTTCCTCAAAACGTGAAAACCCCTATATTTTCGCTTCATAATATGGTTACACTGTTTTTTTCCAGCACATGGAAATACTCATGCACATGCTAGCTGCTAGGCACAAACAACTTCTCGACCAGCAGAAACTAGATTTCACTACACCTTATCTAACATCAACAATACATGAGAAATTTAGGAAGTTCGGAGCTTGCAGAGAAAAGGATTGTTTCCATTGGGACAGACGTTTGTCTGAATTGGTTCTAGCTCCAACCTGGGAAAATGGATAGAAGATGTTTACACTGTTTACACTCCTATGATTTGGGCTGACTCTGACTGGGTTGGTTTGGCCATCAATCTCGACATGGGATTGGTAGAAATAGTAGACACACTTTCTACAATGTATGCCGACAGAAAAGTGAGTATTTCATGGAGTATGTCCTCACAACACTCTCATATCCCGTTAAGAAAGTTGCTAAACACCAGCAAACACAGTTTCCGCGGGCTTGAACCTTTCACTTGGTGTCGTGTTACAGATATCTACTGCAACGAACGCACTAGCGATTATGGTATAATTAGTATCAAGTTCTTGGAGATGCACACACACGGGTACCCTAAACCACACATGGCCGGGATAACAGACGCTATAGTTGATGACTTCCGAACGCAATGTACCTTGGACATCTACAAGACTATCGTCCTTCCTGCTTATCACGCGCCACCTAGCTACTGATATTTACACCTCTGTCTGATCCTTATAACTGTCCTTTCTTTTTTCTAAACTCTACTTAATGTTGTTTTGTCTAAACTCTACTTATGTTTCCAAGCATATCTTCTGATGTAATTTGGGTTTGTATTTGGCTTACATTATACACGTAAGGTTTAATTTCGAAGTAGCAATGACTGTTTATGTGTTTGTATTTGGCTTTCATGGACTAACGTAGTCACTTCATAATTGGTGGGACAATGTCCACATCCATAACTTGAGCGTATCACATCCACTCCACATGTGATACTGTACACTCTTTTACGAGCTTGTTTCCACGAACACACTTTTCCCCAAACCAAACGGTATCCCCAACCGAAATTAAAACCAATGAACCAAATAAATTATTTCGGTTTGCTCAACTCTCTTCTTTCGAATAAAAATCCCTAATCGGATTTTTGGGGATCCTATTATCATAAATGAAACTCAAGAGGTGATTCAGAACAACGACAAACACAAACCAACTCGTAAAAGAGTGTACAAGTATCACATGTGGATGTGGATGTGATACGCTTGCGCTGTTTTGGGAGCTATGATTTGGCTCTATGTAAAGCTAGTTTGACAAAATGTGTTAGGACAATACTCTTGCATTTTCCTATCTCCTTGTTTACTTCTCTAGCTTTCTGTTGTCATTTCTTGTATGCAATGGTTGTTTTGAAACATAACTTTAACTCATGAATGTCCACCTTTGGTTTTCACTTCAAATATCTTGTATGGAATGATTCTATTGAAACATAGTTTTCTGATGCGATCTCTCTAAGTATACGGCTCTGTTTTATTGTGGAGACCTTCACCAAGCTTAGTTCTTTCTACTACGTGCTTAACTAACACTAGTAGTTTGTTTTCAAGTTTTTCTAGTTGATTATATACCACCGTGAGCTAGTCTAAATTATATATTTACATGTACATACATATTTGACAGCTGACATCCACAAAAAAAATAACATGTTTACATCCACAGAAAAACAATATACAGTTCAATAATAACGACTTCTGATTGCCACTAAGCAGTTACCTTAAAGATTTCTAGAAAAATAACAACCTCGCCATTTGCAAAACAGTTTCTGCAACAAATATAAAACCTTTGCTTAACAGGTTTCTAGAAGAAAAAACAACCTCCGCAATTGCCATAAAACACAAAATATAAATTTTTAGTCCATTCAACCACAATTTAAAACACACCAACTTAACCACTTAAGCACCAGTCCTAAGCAGCTAGATAGGATTTGTGCATCTCGCCATGTTGTGACCTTCAACACGGCACCTCCCACACTTGTTCGGAACAAGCTTCTTTTTCACCACCTGCTGCAAAAAACAAACTCCCTTAAAGCACTATTACACAAGTTCATCACAACAACTGAACCAACACTCACCAGGAATTCTCTGGTTGAAGGAATGCGGGTTTTGTGACGTCTTCCTGCCGGCCTTTTGGTTAATGGTGGCATCATCACCATATCCCTTACATCTTCAGGCACCTCCCCATCAAGAGGATCTCCTTCGGGATTGATTATCTCAACTGATGTTTTCCTCCATGTTGCGGTCTTGTAATAGTAACCAACCAATGTATCATACGGCACCCCACACCATCTGCTGCTATCATTGTATGTCCACAAGGGATTTTAATTTGAACAAAATACTCGCAAGTGCATTTTTTATCAGCAAGCCATACTTGATCTTTTGCACCATACTTCCCCAAAAACTATTATTCCAGCTTGAAATCGAGTTTATCTTGCTCCCACGCACATTTGCCATATTCTTGCTCATCTCATTGTCCACCTCCACACTCACTAAGCCTCTATGCTTCTCAGCCTTTTTCCTTCTCTCACTAAACCAACGTGTCATCATCCGCTGAATAAAAATCATCAACTCCATAATTGGAGCGCTCCTGCCTTCCTTCAAAGCTTTGTTCAGCTGCTCTGCAATGTTGCTCGTCATTACATTGTAGCGTTCTCCAGGAAAATTTTCATGTGACCAATGAGCCACCCATATCTTTCCTAAGTAGACACCACATGCACTATTAGTAGCCATAATCTTCCCATACAGATCTTTGAATTCACGTGGCTTATAAGCTATCGCTGCAGCATTCACCACTTTTGCTAGACTTTTGCTAGAATACCTAGAATTGACGTTCCTAGCCAATCCATGTTGTGCTCTGGGGTACACACGCTTCACGGCTGTTGAAATGTATGTAGAACAGTCAAATATGATTGCCAGCCTAGGCGAGTCACCCAATATCCACTCCGCCTTCTGCAAGAACCATGTTCACGCTTCCTCATTCTCTGCGTCCACAACTGCGAAAGCAAGTGGAAAAATCTGAAAATTTGCATCATGCCCGCTTGATGTAAGTAGCACACCTTTGTACTTCCCTCCAAGGTGTGTCCCATCAATCACCGAAACAAGCCTCAGATTTTTTAACCAAGGGATTGACACACCAAAAGCAAGAATTACAAAAAAAAAATCCAATCCTTTATCATTTGTCTCGGTCTCGATGTCAGCCACAGTCCTGGGATTTGCAAGCTTCAATATGTACAAATACTCAGGCAACTTCATATAAGAAACCTCATTGGTACCACGAATAACAAAAATAGCTTTCTCTTTTGCCTTGTAGCATTTCATGTAAGATGCCTTGACACGAAGATCTTCAAGTACCAGCCTTTGCAACTCTGTAGCAACTGGACCTTTCCCTGGATCACCAAACTTAGACTTGTAAACTGAAACAATTACACGAGACGTGGATCTTCTCTTGTACCCCATCCTTGTTTTGATTGGACAGCCATTATCTAGCTGAGCTTTTCTGATCTCATAATAGCCATATCCCCTAATCTCATGTGCTGTCACCCTCCAATCACAGTGATCATTTGGATACTCCGCAACAAAAGAATCAACACGAGTCTTTGTCTGCTTAAACTTGAATTGATTTTTGATGGTGTATATAGCAAGTGCTATTTGACAATCCTCCTTATTACCAAATACCTTCCCGACGTAGATCCTACCATCACCTTCATCCATATACATATCGTGTATCTCAAAAACATCATAACTCGTGTCATCAAACAATGGGGGAATATCAAACTCCTCGTCTTCTACCTCGTTAAGATTCTGTGTACTGGCTCGTGGACGCCTCTCCTCAACAGCTTCATGTCCTATCCCTCCAAATCAGGGGTTGTTGTCCTCAAGCTTTTCACTTTTACCAACACCTCCACCACTGCCTTCTTCTACCATATGATCAAAAGCGTTGTTAGTTGTACACGCGTACTGTCGTGGCCCCTTCTTTTTTTGTTATGCCATCCACAATCTCGTCTTCATTGTAGATCAAATTAACAGCGTTAGAGCCATCGTAATCACCCATAAGTAGTGGGCTCCAAAACTCCTTATCATAGCCTCGAGCTCTTACATCCCTCTCGTCCACTTCAACTTTGTCATCCACAAAATCATCTCCTCCACCACTAACATCGTCAGCTCCTTCATCTCCTCTGCTAACGTTGCTTCCATAGTTAATTTCTTCCTCAACTTTCTCCACCTCACGCACGAACTCAACATCTTCCAGATTAACAATGTGTGCCTTTGAACATGCACTTGAAACGTAACCTATCTTAAACTAACTAGAACGAAACTCTGTTGAAGCTTTCCTTTTCACCTTTTACGGAGTCACAAAACCCATGCATGAATCAACAACATTCTCACTATTGTTTTCTCTGATAACTGCCTCGAATTCATCGACCTTTTACCCGAAAGTGCTGAAAGAAAAAACGTATAGCCCCCATCGCCAGTCAGTAGAACCGAAGGTGTTATTATACAAGTGGCTAACTCCATCGTTGTTGGTGGCCAGTAACTGATTAGAGCCTCAAAAGAACCCTCATCAACGTTGAACTCCCGTAACACACTGCTTTAAAGGTCTTTCAAACCTATTCCATCGTAAAAAAGCACCACCCATTTGACGTTTGTCGACTACAAAATCCCACTTCCCTCCAACACCGAAGACCCACTAGCCGCAAATGACCATGCACTGCTCTTCCATTGAGAGAACCTGCACTCAACAAACTGCAAATCAAACAACAACAGAGATTCACAAGCTAATACGACAAATAAAAGACACCCTTTCTCTTCTTCTCTTACACTTTCCTCCTCTGCTAACAAATTTTTGGAAGTTTTCGTAGCCTTAACAACAAAGATGAAGCATTAAACTCATGTCGCCATCATCAAGCTAGATTTATAATCTCAATCATATGATTGTTTTGTTACTTTAAAATCGTGTGGCCACAAAATAAGATACGTCGATCCAAAAATCTATGACAAGTTCCATTAACCCAAACATAAATAGTTACTTAAACCAAGACATAAACCAGACGATTGATTTGCTTTTGGTTCATTAAAGGGCAAATCCGACCACTTTTCCCCTCAAAATCTAGAAAATGTACCTTCAAGTTGAATGTGCTTTATGTTTGTTAAAAAAAGACAAAAGTGACTCTTAGTGTAATCAACTCTTGTTTTAATATGTAACTCATGCGGGTTTTCTGTGTACTAATGTTTTAGGTTATACAATCAAGTAATTAAAATAATTTAGTGTTATATATTATCTAAATCTATAATAATGTTTTGTGGCTTATAATATTATTCGTATAAAATTTATATTTTTGTAACAATTTATTTTAAAAAAACATTATTAAGTAACAATATTGATTTACATTTTTTTTTGTTTTATTTCTAAATTTAAAATATATGTGGAAATTAAATTAAGTAGGATACGTATAGAAAAGCAAATTTATGGGATATTGTTAAAAGTATTATACATAATTTTTGAATTTATGTTAAAAGGCAAAATAAATTAAATTTGTTAAAAGTATTATACATAATTTTTGAATTTATGTTAAAAGGCAAAAAATAAATTAAATTTTTAATTATTTTTATGATAATTAAAATTTAGTTAAGTATTTTTCAAAAATATATTTTAAAAAGATTATAAAACATTTAAAAATATTTTCTTAGAATTTTCAGAAAAAAATATGTATTTGTATTTCAAATAAAAATTAAAAGATATGAAAAGATATTATAATTATGTTATGAAACAATTAATAAATTTTCGAAGGATTGTCCAAATACAAAAAATATCACACATGAAAGAAATGATGATGTTTGTGTAGCATATAATATAATTAGTATAAAATTTATAAATTTAGTATATTTGTAAAAAAATTTGAAAAAACATTATTATGTAACAATATTAATTTACATATTTTTTATTTCTAAATTTGAAATACATGAGGAAATTAAATTAAGTTGGATATACGTAATAAAGAATAATTTTTTTAGGATACTGTTACTAGTACTTTACATAATTTTCAATTTTATTTATAAAAAAAAATGAATTAAACTTTTAATTATTTTTATGATAGTTAAAATTCTAATTAAGTAATTTACAAAAATATATTTTAGAACGATTCTCAAATATTTTCTTAGAATTTTCAGAAAAATATTTATTTGTATTTCAAATAAAAATTAAAAGATATGAAAAAATATTGTAATTATATAATGCAAAATTTAATACATTTTCTAAGGATGGTCTTAATTAAAAAATCACAAATGAAATAAGTCATAATGTTCGTGTGGCTCATTATATTATTATATAAAATTTATAAATTTTGTATTTTTGTAACATTTTTTTAACAAATATTATTATGTAAAAATATTAATTTACATGTTTTTGGTTTTATTTATAAATTGAAATATATGTGGAAATTAAATTAAGTTGGACATACATAATAGGGAAGCAAATTTTTGGAATACGGTTAGAAGTATTTTCCATAATTTTGAATTTTAGTTTATAAATCAAAAATGAAGTAAATTTTTGATTATCTTTATTATAATTAAAATTTCAGCTAACTAATTTTCGCAAGTATATTTTAAAAAGATTCTAAATATTTTAAAATAGTTTTTAGAATTTCATCAAAATATTTATTTGTATTTCAAATAAAAAATTTAAGATATGAAAAGAGATTATAAATATGTTATGTGAAATTTAATAAGTTTTCTAAATGATCCAAATTAAAAAAAAATCACACAATAAATAAGTCATGACTTCTATTTTAATAGTGTATTTTTTGTTTTATTTCTAAATTTGAAATATATGTGGAAATTTAATTAAATTTTACATATTTAATAGAGAAGAAAATTTTTAGGATACTGTTAAAAGTATTTTACATATTTTTGAATATTGTTTATAAATCAAAAATGAAATAAATGTGTTAATTATTTTTTATGATGGCTAAAATTTTAATTAATACGAAAATATATTTTTTAAAAAAATTATAAGATTTTAAAATATTTTCTTAGAATTTTCAAAAATTATTTATTTTATTTTAAATAAAAATGAAAGCTATGAAAAAATATTATAATTATGTTATGCAAATTTTAATAACTAAGGATGGTCTAAATTAAAAAAAAATCACAAAGGAAAACAGTCATAATGTTCGCGTGGCTCATAATATTATTAGGCTTCTTTCAAAAATGACTCAAAACTTAAAGTCAAACGTAAAACTAACCCATGATTTTTTCTTTTGAAACTTTCATTTCCCCCATTCACCCCAAAAGTTCAGATTATTCACGAAAATGTCATTACTTTTTTTCCGAAAATGGTTGATTTACTCAATCATCCTCATCTTCCTCTTTTATTTACAACAATGCCATTTTTATCAATACATCAACCACCATGAACAAACAATTTCAAGCTCTAAATGCACCTAAAATCAACATCAACTTCTTCATATTCGTATTTCTTACACACACAAACCATTTCCCTTTCATTTTCTCTTTTATTTCATACCAAAATCCCAACTTTTTATTTCAAAATTTATAGGCTTAATAGAGTTATTCAAGTTCATATTCTTGGTCAAAAATAATTGAATGACTTTCAATTAGAAGTGATGTGTTCTTGGAGAAGCTAAACATGAACTTCATTGGATTTAACAATGATTTTTGAATTTTTTTTTCAGATTTGTTCGTTAGAAGAATTTTGTGTAAGTCTTCTACAACGAGAAGACTTACATGGAAGTCTTCTCTTCAATGCAAGGGTTAGTTTTAAAATACTTTATGTGTTTTTTAGAGACGACTTCTTTGGAAGTCTTACAACTTTTCTTTGTTAACAATAAAATCTCGAGAAGACTTCCCGATAAGTCGTCTAAAACAAACATGTTAGTTTTGCAATTGACGTGTCTGAAATTTGACTTTTTCTAGACGATTTACAACTAAGTCTTCCTTCATACGACTTCCATGTGAGTCTTCTGAACTCTCGGTGGAAGTCTTCTCATTGTCGGTGTAAGTTGTCTTAGGTTACTTTTGCAATTGAAAAATAAAACTTACATATTTAATTTTAACTAGACGGCTTCCATGTAAGTCTTCCGAGATTCTGGTCAAACCTTGGATATCACAGAAGACTTCTATGTAAGTCGTCTAACTGAAGATAAACACGTAGGTCTAGTTAAAATTAATATTTAAGTTTTATTTTCTAATTGCAAAAGTAATCTTAGACGACTTACATATAAGTCGTCTAGTAAAAATTAAATATTTAAGTTTTATTTTTCTCCTTAAGTCGTCTAGAAAAAGTTAAATTTCTAACACAATTTGGTCAAATGCAAAACTAACATTTTTATCCTAGGCAACTTACCAAAAAGTTTTCTCTCGTATTTTTGAGATTTTTTTGAAAACAAAAGTAAGTCAATATTTACAAAGAAAGACTTCCAAAGAAGTTTATTGTAGAGTAGGCTTCTTTGGAAGTCTTCCTTTGAAAATTTTCAATTGCAAAAATGACCTAATTGACGGCTTCCGTGTAAGTCTACTGGAAGACTTCTTTAAAAATTGTTTACGTCAATGTTTAATAAAGTTTAGTTTTTTCTAAAACTATAAAAACTTTTTAATATTTTCTTGTTAATTCATGTATATTAGTTGATATTTGGATTCCTGAATGAATTTCATAATTTAATTGGTTTTAATTATGAGTTTACCTATATTCATGTTTATTAATGTTTTTAGCTAATCTGAGAAGACTTCTACGTTAGTTTTTGTAAACTTGTTAAATAGTTTTAAATATTTTTTAACTTTCAAAAGTGTTAAGTAACTTCAAAAATATCAAGTAATATAGTTTAATGTATCTTCTTAGATCATAAGATATACTTTTAACTTTCATAAAATTTAAAATTTAAAATTTCAATTTTCACTTGAAATTTGAGTTTCCCGCTTATATTTCAATTTTACGTTTTAAATTTAAGTCTTTCAGAAGACTTCCTAGAAGTCTCCCAGTGAAACTCTTATATGTTTGAACTTATGTAATATTTGATATTTTGTGAATTTGGCTAAGTTTTCTCCCTTGGTTGTAGTAAATTTGACTTTTTTTTTTTGTATTATTGTGTGTTTGTTATTAAAGTTGTATCAATAACTTCAATAATGTCAAGTAATTTTGGCAATATAACATTGTAGACATGAATATAATTACCAATTTGTTTTCATTACTATCTTTTTAAATTTACAAAAGAATTCAAAGTTAAAAGTGTACACCTACAAATCACAAAACGACCATAAACAAAATTATTATATATCATTCCTCCACAAAAACAAGCTTGGACTTCACTTAACTTGGGAGAAGACTTCCAGGAAGTCGTCTAGAAGTCTTCCAAAGTCTGACTCAGATCTGAAAAACATGCAAATCCAAAAACGTTCAAATGAAATCAAAACAGGAGAAAATGAGTGGAAGATGAGATATGTTTACCTTTAAAGAACACAGAAAAACATATTCAAAAATTAGATTTACCTTTAAAGTAGTAGAAGATAAGAACTATGTAATAAAAACCTGCAAAACAAGATGAATTAGCAAGAAAGACATGAGACAAATAATGATAAATTAATACAAAGTTTGGTGTCTTCAAGTTCTAAGAGACGTAAGAGAGATTGAAGAGTTTTAGTTTGGGAAAAAAAGCAAGAGCTTTAAGCAACCATACACTTACCAAAAATCTGTCATGGAGACTTACCTAAATGCTCAGATCTGTTATAAAAAAAAAAGATATGAGAGAAAACTTCGCCATAAGACTGCCAAGAAGTCTTCTAGACGACTTCTAGAAAGTCTTCTAGTGCATTAAATGTAAGAAGACTTTCGAGAAGACTTCTAGACGACATGGAAGTCTTCCAAGTCTTTCTCTAATCCGAAAAACCTACATATCCAAAAGCATTCAAATGACTTCAAAACATATAAAAACTTCAAAAATAAGGTAATAGCTTAAAACAACAAAAAATGAGTTTGCAAAAGGCAAGATCTTAAAGCAACAATGGGTTACCAAATGAAAAAAAAATATGATTTATAAATCTACCTTTAAAAGAGTGGAAGATGAGAACCATGTAATGAAAAACTTGCAAAAACAAAAAAAAAACACTGAGAAAGACATGAGATAAAAATGAGAAATTGATATAAATTTTGGTGTTTTTTAATTCGAAAAGATTAGAGAGAGGTTGGAGAGTTTTAGAATGAGAAACATTATATTTTTGTTGTAGCCATTTGAGAGGAAAAGAGAATGTGTAACTTTCTTTATATAAGGAGACAAAACTTCTAATAAAGTTAAATACTTTCGATTCAAAAGACTTGAAAGTCTTCTCGACCCTAAATTTACTATTCGCCCAGAAAACTTTCCCAGAAGTCATCTGATGTAAATATTATTCATCAGACGTCGTCTAGACCAAAAATATAAACTCTGAACTTAATTAACTAACTAAACATTTTATTATAATAAATTTCAAATTTCAAATTGTTTAATATATACATAACTAAATACAAATAGGTAAAATTTTAATTTTTGAATAAAAATGTTAAGCTTCCAAAAATTTATTCTAATAATACAAACAATACTACAACATATGTTATCAAACCCTAAACCAAAGAATGCCATGACTCATTACATTCACTCATCTATGTTAAAAAAAAATCAGTTTTACTATATCTTCATTAACAAATGTTTATAATTACATGATTTCAATTTTTCCCTAGAATATTTTTTTATAAAATTTATCAATTATTTATAAGATCAACTATATGAGACGACTTCCAAGAAGTCATCCGGGCGACTTACACAAACCCAGAAAACTCATAAGACTTCCCAAGGTTACATTCGTAAAAATAAATTCTGATTTTTTTGTTTGGTCATAAGGGGATGGTTGTAATTTCAAAAGGATTTTGGGTGAGTTTTGCATTTGATTGATGTTTGGGTATACTTTTGCATTTAAAATCAAATTTTAAGTCGTATTTGGAAAATTCCTCTATAATATTAGTATAAAATTTATAAATTTTGTATATTTGTAAAATTTAAAAAAAACATTATTATGTAACAATATTAATTTACATTTTTTTTTGTTTTATTTCTGAATTTGAAATGTACATGGAAATTAAATTAAGTTTGACATACGTAATAGAGAAGCAAATTTTTGGAATACTTTAAAATATTTTACATAATTTTGAATTTTCATTTATAAATAAAAAATGAATTAAATTTATAATTATTTTTATGATAATTAAAATTTTAATTAACTAATTTTTGTAAATATATTTAAAAAAAAAAATCTAAAAGATCTTAAAAGATTTTCTTAGAATTTTCATCAAAATATTTTTTTGTATTTCAAATAAAAGTTAAAAGACATGAAAAGAGATTATAATTATGTTATTTAAAATTTAATAAACTTTCCAAGATGTCTAAATTAAAAAATCACACATGAAAAAATCATGATTTTTATTTTCATAGTATAAATTCATTTCGTTACCTAACCCGTGTGTATTTTTACTGATACGGAAATGTAAATGTTAAGAATACATGCAAGTTTCCAAATTCTTAAATTTTGTTTTAAGCTTCTTTTTTTTTTCCTTCTGAACACCACAATAATGTCAAGAAAAGGAGCCTTAAGAAAATTCCCAATGGGTATACCACTCACAAGGAGTGCGTTATAATAACATAGCAGTGAAGATCTCTAAGCTTAGAGTTGGTCGCGAAATATTGTTGTATTTAGGTTTGTCCAACTTACCATTAAAACATAATAAAAATGTAAAAGTAACGTTAAGAACTGATGGGTCTTTTATTGATAAGGCGAAATTGGGGGACTCTCAAATTGTTTACAAGTGATGAGAATCTTTAAAACTCCTCCGGTCAAGAGATGTTACAGTCTTCTAATCCGACGTATTTATTGGGTGTGCAAGAGTGAATGACTTGTCTACAAACTACACGTATACAACAGCATAGTAGTAAATCACCATGAATATTGAGAATACACCTGTGCCAAGCGCACTTTGACGCTAACATACGTGATATGAACTGAAGCCACTCGATGACCACAACAACATACAGAGGTTGTAATGTCGAGAAGGATATACTAATAAAAGACTCCATACAACAACATCTCCATCTGAGTAAGGCGAGAAGTATCAGAACTTTTGCTCAATTAACAACATTTGATTCGTGGTGGTTTTTAGAGTCTAGTCGAGATATGATTATGACCCTCTCTGCCAATATAAATAGTAAGTAACCACAAAAAGAATTTAAAAAAAGAGCGAGCTGGGCCTTTATGCATCGGTTACTCACCGGGAAGTACCATGTCCAAACCAGCGATCAGCGATATTGAATATATCCTTTTAAGAGTAAATGAGGAAACGACATGGTAATGAATCGAAAAAAGACTACAAGTTCACGTAATGTTGTGGATGGTAACTTACAGATGGCAAGTCTCCTTCCAAAGTTAACCTCGTGAAGAAGATAACACAAAAGAAAATGAAGACAACAAGAGAGAAACTTAAAAGTCAACATCTCTCTCAATTAATTTTAATACTGTATGGTACACAGTGAACTAAATGTAAGACAAAGGAGAAGAGAGAGACAATAAGAGAGGAAGACCCACACACCTTGCAGTTTCATGGACCATTCATATTTACACATTCATGCAGCTTCTTCATCAACGCTTCCCGCACCACAAAGCATCACCAAGTTCTAATCTCCTCCTTTCTTGAAAACCCATGTCAAGAATCACAAAATAAAAGAGTAAACAAGAAAAGATACAAAATGTTTAGATCTCTCAGTTACGCTTTGTAGGAAATGTAGGCATGAACTCCTTGGATTTCTGGCGAGGTACTTCACTGAACCAGGCATGGTTAAGAGCATCGTCAACTGTAAGGCGCTTCTCAGGGTCGACATTTAATAATCTGTTCAACAAATCAAATCCCAATTCTGAAAGAACGGGACCTCCTGTAAAAGATGCAGCAGGAAATTTCTTACGTAGTAAATTGTACGGTTGCTTACGAAACTTGGCTTTGGAACCTGGCAGTGACATGAATCCAGGCCAGGTTGTCTCACTCGGTGTTCCAAGAACCGCAAAGATCTGTTGAAGCTGATCAATGTCATTCTGACTTTTCCCTCGGAAAAGAGGTTTTAGAGACAGCAACTCACCCATAATGCACCCGATGGACCACATATCAACTGCGGTTGAATACTCCTTTGTTCCTAGAAGAAGCTCCGGGGACCTGTACCACTGTGTGACAACCAGCTGCGTGTAGGGCTTGATAGGACTCCCATATTGCCGAGCCATTCCAAAATCGCATATTTTCAGCTCCCCGCTGTTGTTCAGTAGAAGATTCGATGGCTTCAGATCCCTGTGGATGATCCAGTTGCTATGGAGGTACTTCAAACCCTCCAACAGCTGAATCATCAGGCATTTGACCTCACTGGTGCTAAAAGGCTGCTTCATCCTGTCCATTACTCCCCTTAAGTCATGTTCCAAGTGTTCCATGACCATGAAAACACTGTCACCGTTTCCCACCACCACTTCCTTGACGTTCACAATGGACGGGTGACTGCAAGACAAGAGAATGTTAATTCTCCCTCAAAGATGTCAATGGGAATCCATATTCGTCTTCCATGGTTCATTCTTGATCATTTTAAGTGCCACAATCTCCTCCGTCTTTCTGTCCTTGGCTTTGTAGACAACACCATAAGTTCCTTCGTTTATCTTGCTTAGCTTCTGGTATTCGTTAACATCTCTACTACCAGATAGCATGCTCAAGCCTCCCTCTGGTTCATCAATTTCTGAGTCGTTCAAATCAGAAGAGAACATTCTTCTTCAATACGCTCTCCAACTCATGATCTGAAAGTTCATGAGCACTGGTGGGTTCTAAGCTGCGAGATCCAGATGAATTGGAAGTGACGTTCATCAGACGCCTCCCGCTTCGGGAGTCAGACTGCTCCTATTCCATCTGCTATTCCTGGCGAAATGAACTGCTTCATCTTTGAGATTCTAAACACCACTGTAGACGTGGCAATATTGGGTGCCTGAACCACTTGCTCGTCCTCAAGCTGCCCCTCCTCAAGATCATCAAAAGGATGTTTAACAAGAGGCAGCGACACTGCAAGAAACATACTCTGGTAGACTTCAGACACCCTACATGATCCTCAGATGATATCTTCCTAGCAGAAGCCACATCAACAATCTGGTTAGAAGTTACAGTTTTCTCACCAAGTGGAGGTCGAAAGACTTCATCTTTTCCTATCCCCTGAAACTGGAGAACACTTCCTCCTCTTCTCAGGGTGTCGGGCCTTCTCCTGTTTGATATGAATCACGTCGGCCCATCTTTCAACCTGCGATCAAGAATCACTGGGTCGTTTGGTTTGACGCCTCTCACCGTCTCTACCACCGCTGGCGAGAATAAAAATCACGAACACGATCAACAAACAACAACCAGAGCTTTTCGAGATCTCAACTCCTCCTGCCGCCATCGTATCAATAAGCAATTCGGAAATCACGATACAAGCAAAAAAAACAAAATCACCACCCGCCACAAGAGAAGACAAGGATGATTCGATGGCAATCAAAATCCAGATCAATCAAGAGAGAATCTCGATGAAAACAAACCAGATCTGGGAAACCAAGGGACGATGAAATTTGAAACCCTAAAAAGTCAACTCCAGGAAGAGTTAACGTATCCTTCTTCTCCGCTGATCTCGTAGATGCTAGACGGCGAATTGGGGAAACGGGAATCGAGAAGATTTTGAAAGAACGAGATCGATCGAAGAGCAGATCTGGGAATCTTATAAATCGTCCTCGATGAGAAAAAGGCAAAGGACGCGTTTCGTTTACGGCTGGACTTAAATCTTGATATAGACCAAATGGTCAAAAAGATAATCTACACTATCCAAAAAAAATCTACATGAACCAAGTCTAGCAAAATAACCATTTTTGCCATTAATGAAGAGTTAACATGAGCCCATTGGATCATTCAATCTATGTTTAATCTTGACCACACAATTTCACACATATCTCATTCTTTCTCTTTTTTTTTCGAATATTTCTTTAATTTCATGAATACAACCACACAATCTTTTGTTATTTCATTCTCTCATTCCGACTAGTACAACTAGTATAACTTTGTACAACTAAGCATTGTATTGTATAATTGGTGTATATAAAATGTTAATATTTTACACATGAAATAACAAGTAAACGTTTTAAATGTTATATGATGACAAAATTTCATCTATCTTTAAAGATTTTTTGAATTATTTTTTAAATTATTATATTACACTCTTAATTGTACATTATATGTTTTTAAAGGTTTATAACTTATTATAGTCTTATTATTATAAACAAATATTTAACATTATTTTTATAAGATATTGATGTGAAATATTTGTACAATCCTAAACTAGGACACTATAAACCAATTGATATAATTTTTCATTATATTAGACGAGTATTACTGGTACAACCTGTATAACTTGACATTTTCAGATATTTGAAAAAGAATTTGTCATATTTCATATGAGAAAAAATTCAAATCAATGGTATGTACTCAAAGTTTCTTTAATTTTAATTTAAAAATTTTTTGAAAAGCAATTAAAAAAAATTATTACTACTTCCATAAGTTTACATGATATATCTAATACTTTTAAGGTTTGTTAACTTTGTTTGTCCACATATAATTTGGAAAACAAACATGAAATGTATTTTTTTACAAAAATTGATGATTTCATTGTAACCGGGCAAAATGCAGTAACATAAATTAAGTGGATACAACTAAGTTAATGTATTTATTATGTGGTTTATTACAGACCTGATTACACTGTCTTTTATTTCCACTGGACGCAAAGAGAGATAACGAAACTACTTCACAAAGACTCGTAGATTATCACGTCCATTAGACAATAACCTAGTTTTTCCCCAAGTAAACCTGGTTATGGGTGTGGGTACAAACTAAGACAACTGACTACCAACACTACTTGTATTTATAGGTTTTCATATTATATTATATAAAAATCAACAGTGTGGATCACGTTGTTCATAATGTCATACCTAGGTGTACATGCTCTGTTTAAGCATATTTTGTATTGCGCACATTCACGGGTTGTATACATAAGAGCACTAGATGTCGAAGTAGCTTGTAAGTGTAGTCTGTACTTATATGTCCATCTCATTTCTTTTCTCCGATTGTAGTTCTGAATATGTTGAGTGTAGTTATTGACCAAAAATACATTGTATATAGTCAAACTAGAAATAATTTGTCTCTTACAACTATAATCTTCAAAAGAAACATTTATAGAGTTTCTGAGTGAGCTCTCTCTAAAAATCTATTAAGACACAACACACAACATCAAAGGTAAGACTAGAGTGTTTATAACATACTAAATTCGGAAAATACTGTTTGGAATGCATAACGAACACCTTAAGGTTTCCAAGAATGTGACCCGCTCCCAAAACTATCAATTTCTTCGCACGAATAGAATGAGACCTTAGTTGTGACTCACATGCCCCTCGTTATTCTGATTACCATTTGGAGCTCGGTTTTTTGGGTGGAGGTCAGAATCTGCGGCAGGTATTGTGAGATTCAATGCTTGGTTCATGCATCAAATCTAGAGCACTAAAACTGTTAACTAATTAAAAAATAAGATATTCAACAAACTATTTCTGTAGACCAACAAGAACACAGAATTCGTTGAATAAAGACGTATGCGTACTATCAAATCAACTATATTCACAAAGTCACTCGACAGAATCGACCTGTTTTTGAGCATAAGACGCAGATATGTGCGTTCAAAGGATAACGCTCTATTTCGGCGACCAAGTCCTAGGAACAAAAGTATGAAGATGAATTTTTTGTTTGAAATTATTTCAGAGAGAATTTGTTTCAAGAAAGGCAGGATGATGTATAACTTTAGTTTTTACTACGCTAGGGATACAACTTCGAAAATACATATCATTATCCAAGTTCAATATTATTAATAAATTTATATTATTCATGTATTTGATACATTCGGCGAGAAAGGGGAAGATATATACAACATGTGAGGCAACTTTCAATTAGAGTTGTCGTGACATAAATCTATAGATAAGACTGAATGTTACTATATACGACATGGTAAAAAATGTGTATAAACATGATTAAATTAGCAAAGGAGCGTATCTGTATATACTAGTGATTACGCGTGAATTGTAGTGTTTAGTCCAGTTTCCTATATGCTCGAGGATATTACTAAATGCTAATATTGGGAATTCCAGCTTTCACCAGGGAGTAACTCCTTATGTGTAATACTAGTTATAGTGACTCGTTGTATGCGATAATTAGAGGTGTGTGTACTAATGTGAACTTGTACTAGTTGTACTATAGATGGCGATTAGTTGATCTCGTATGTATCAGATATACATCTGCAGTTAGCTTCTTTACTACTTGAATCTCATTTTTCAAGAAAGCAAATTTGATATGTCAACATTATAAATAATTAGTGGTAATATACATTGGGATTATCATGGTTTGGGTTTAACGAATTTTGAATAAAACGAAAAAATTGGTGGGATGGATAGAAGAAATTTTTTTGATATGTTTATAAGGTGAGAAATGCGGAAATATTAATGGAGTAAGAAGAGGGAGGAAGAGAAGTTATGATTAAAACATGGGTCGGGTGTTGTGGGTTAAAATCCCGGGTGGATTCTGATGGTAGGGGATAGTAATTGCAGAATGGGATTAGTTAAAATATATTGAAGTTTCTTAGGTTTTTTATTATTTTATCTTAAATTTTTATTTAAAAATTAATGTACAAAAATTTAAAAAGGAAATTACTTGTCCCTATTGAGATTTTGTAGCAAGTACCAGAACTCAAAAGAGGCAATGGGATCCGAAGAAGCGATGGTTGACAGAGTTTTGAGAGACAGCAGAAGATGACTGTGGATTTCAATTGAAAAATAGATGGTTTGTACCTCAACCTCAAAACCAAATTCGAAAACCTAAGCACCCATGTGAAGAAATTGGAGAATCAAGTGATGCAGACCAGCGAAACCATTAGGAGGCATGAGAGTTTGATTAAGGAGAAAATAGAGGCTGGAAAAAAGCACCACGTCAATGCATTGATTGATGATGATTTTTGGCAGGAAGTTAAGAGAGAGAAGCTCCAAGAAATCGATTTTCGTGTGGAAAATTATATGTCACTCAGGACTTCTCACTGGTGTTGATCAAACACCGAGCAATCACTATCGATCGACAGTGATGCCTGCAGTATCAGTTGGCTTCGTGTGAATTGACTAACGATCAACACAGTCGACCAAGCACCGACCGAAAAAGTGATATATGTATCGATCGACAGTGCGACCTCAGCAACGATCGACATATGAGGAAACCAGTGTCGACTGCTGAACCTCAATGCAAGCTTGATTGTGCGTCCGACCGTGACAGTTTCATAACAAAATACAGAACACATCTGAAGCTATGAATCTCGATAGAGAAGATGAGGGGCACTAAAATAGGAGGCAAAAGATCCCCAAAAATCAACGCAGAAAACCAATTGCAAAAAGGAGCGATGGATAGCATCACTAAAAGAGTTTATTAAAATTTCTCTAGATATCTCTTATAAGATGAAGCTATTATACACACAAATTTTTGGATGTTTTTCTCAGGGAAACAAATCTGGAGACAGATTCGATGATATACAAATCATGTTCAATCACCTCAGAAAGAAGACTACAAATACAAGGACTTGCTCTAAAAAGAAGAAGTGATCCTGGAAAGTGTAATCCCATGCTTCATCAAAGGCCACAGAATATAAGCCAATGCCCTTTGTGTTACACTGGATCGTCAGTGAGTAATTATTGCCAAAGTCTATGGCAGATGAGCTGAACCTGAGAGTGGGAACCCTCCAATGATTCCTTTCACGTTTGGAGACTGCTCAAGAGGTGAACTCAGGAGGGATGGTAAAAGATGTTTCAATTGCATATTCCACAATACCCTAGGCGCCAGTAGAGCTTCCATGTGATTGGGCATTCAGGATAGGACTGGAACTCTTCCCCTACTACCTTTGGAGAGCATTCATGGCCACTGTGGGAGCTATCTGCAATATGAAGCTTAACAGGTTGTATCTATCTTTAATTGATAAAATGGTTTTTAATGAAACCTGTTTAAGAATAAGAATAAAGCTACTCTGACTTGAAATTATGCAATGATGCAAAGCTTGTGGCCACATGCTTCTGCGATTATGAATTCAATGAGGAGTCGGAAGAAGGTGGCATCGATCGATACCCAGGCCCAAACAATCGATCGACGAGCTTTCAATTCAAACTATCCATCGACGCCCAAGCCTTCTTATCGATCGACACCCACCCTTCAGAACTGATCAATACCTACCACGCAGATCTCTATTACAATCCAGCCTACCTCGACTACGATGAAGACTATAGAGAAGAATAAATAATCTAATACCAAGGTATTGCTATGGAAGAGGCTGGTATTTTTCATGTTTCCCATGAACTCGGGAAATCGACGTTGATCGATGGTAACCAATTACCATCGATCGATACTGGTATTAACTCAGAGTCCGAACTAGATTCAGCTGCAGAACGCGAGAGGGAGTATGGTTATCTACAACCACATGAGTTTTGTATTATGAGATATCTAGACGGTCATGCAAGAGCCATGGATGGCAGAATTCTGCATGTCACGAGGGAAGATGTGGCAGATATACTTGTGATGGCTAATGGGGCTGAGAATCTTTTCGGCCAAAAGTCTGATTATCGAGCATCGACTGACGGTCACTATACACCATCGATCGACACCCCTCAGGCATACTGAGGATACGGTGAAGCTTACAAAGAATACGATGCAGATTACAGAGAGGAAGAGCTGATTGAGTATCATGGCCTAGTAATGGAAGACACTGGCTGGGTAATGAACGCGAAAGTGGATAATCAAGCATCAAACGACGGCATCTCGTTGCCTTCAAACAATATCAGACGCAAACCAGAACAAGAACCAAGAGCAGAATATACAGGTGATGGTTATCTCAGACCAAATCAGTTTGAAAAATTCAGAGATACAGAAGGATGTGCACAATCTCTCTATGGGAGAATTCTAAATATACCTAAGAAGGATGGAGCGGATGCTCTTGGTATGGCTACTGGATCAGGAACTTTATTTGGACAATAGCCATCGATCGACGCACGAGTACAAGCATTGATCGACAGCGAGGAATAGAAGAACATGCCAATCCACAATAATCTATACACTCCCAAACATCAAAAAGCGTCGACGACAGCCATAATGCATCGCTCGACACCACTCCAGGGGTGAACCAGTTTTGTACCTCTAATCCTTTTGGTTCAGGAAGTCCACAATCAGTCGATTGGATAAACCAACTACTTATTTACGGTCATTTATAGCATGGGCAAAGAACTTATGATGCTGATTGCAGAAGAATTTTCCATTGGGAAAAGAAAGATGAGTGTGGCATCTATAGAGATGAGAATAGTAACGCACGAGCTATAGACGAATGAATCGTGAATGTGCAAAAAGAAGACATCAGAGCAGTTCTAGAAAGAGCTACTATGTTTAGGCAAAGCTACATATGCTTACCAGAACATGCAGCAAAAAATCGCTATGTCTATGAAGAAGCAAGAGACATACAGCAGAGTAGAGATTCATGATATTGTGCATGAGATCTACAAAGCTCAAGAGATGCCACTGGATGATTTCTACATAAGGCTTGATGATGTCTACTATCTTATAGACAAGTGCCTCACTAGTTTGACTACACGCATGGATGAGATGAAGCAAGATTTGGATACTTTTCAAAGACAGCATGCGATTGGAGCAGACAGAGTGACATTGATTGACGGCAGTATCAAGCCATTGATCAATACTGAGCTCGACAGAAAGAAATCCGCAGCAGAAAAACAATTATAAGACAAGTTCGATGAGATTACCTTTTCTCAAAGCTTGATGAAAGAAGATATCTCTCAGCAATTGGAGGATTATAAGAGGCTACAGCTTCCAGACTTAGAATGTTACAGCGCAATTTTGAGAATCTACTAAGGAGAATGCATTCAGTGGAGGTTGCTAAAGAGATCATGAAGAATAAGAAAGCCAGAGGAGATGAGGCAATGAGAAGCTTCGCTGGTACATGATTTCATAAGAGTAAAGAAGATGTAGACACTTGTTTTCCATGTGTTGATCCACATCCATTCTAGTCAGAGAGTTCAAACGTCGAGCTTAAGACTATAACCAAGCGCTGCGTGAGAGGCAACCCACTGTTTAGGAAGTTTTTATTTAGTTTTTAATTATACTACTATTTATTTCGAGTTTTACTTTGTTTTTACATATTGTTTAAGTCCACCATTGATCGACACAATAGAGGCACCATCAGTCGACAATGGATCGCGACCATCGAACGACCGCCCCTGCCGACCATCGATCGACGCCCTCTTACAGAGGGAGGTATCGAGTTTACACTTAAACTATTTACTTATGATTTGATTTTTCCTAACCAATCCTAGACTAATTACACTATGGACAGTGTAATTTAAGTTTGGGGGAGGATTTCTAATAGTATTTATTTTTTTTTGAGTTTTATTTCTATATATTTTATAAGTTTTTCAAAAAGGTTTTATTGAGTCAAGAAGGGGACTATGATCAAGATTTATTATTGACTAACCACACTTTAGCACCATTCTTAGAAGGTTATTTGCAGATATTACTAGAGATACCAAAGTGAATCATCATGCCGATATATCACACCTTGCCTTAGGAAAGTTCAGAAGGAAACCAAAGCTGATTCCAATACTAATTCTGGAAATTATTTTCTTGGCTTTGCAGGCTGTTTGGTATACACTGGGATCGGATTTCGTTTCTGCAAAGCCTGAGAAGGTAAAGTTTGCTGCTGCTTCTGATTCCCCTCTCTCTGCCCTTTTAGATTCAAAAAAAAAAGAAGTCGAAAAAACGATTTGGTGGCTAACAACCTATTAAAGCTTGATTCATATGATTTCTAGAAGAGATAAAGGTCAAAACAACTTTAACAGAGATCTGGTTGCAAAAAATCCATTAGGGCTGATTCATGGAAACCTGTCCAAATATCTCAGTCAATAAAAAAATGATACCTGCAAAAGAAGGGAGTACATGACTGTAGAGAAGATGAGAAGGAGAGGACATGAAGAGATCAGAGAAGAATATCTCTATATGCGCTCAGATAGCTGCAGGGGCTAGAGTAAGTGGCCATATGTCCTTTGATCGATCACTCTCAGGGTAAATGCTTCTCTCGCGCATCCATTTATGTT